>JAFMSR010001675.1:0-25546 GCA_022818135.1 Saxidomus purpurata
TTGCAGTAGATTGTTTGAATCTTTTTAGTAGTCCTATGCATAATGTATCTTTATGACTGTACAAGCGCCGCTAACAGAAACCATTCAAATAGAAAATGCTCCACAATTACACGAAATAGGCTAATAAAGATAATGTCTGCCATGTAGACTGTTAAAAATGGAGCAAATTCGCGGTCCTCGAATACAGGTCAAGCTAGCCCACACACCTTGACGATGATTCATGCATAAGATTTTGAAAAGTCAAACATACATGTATGTAAGACATATGTAAGACAATTGATTTCGTCAATACTTAATTAGCGAAAGTAAACACAAAGAAAATATTTTAAAACAATAAAAAACGCTATGAAAGCAATGTAAAATACGTGTATTTGGAATACAAAAATCTTTACATATTTGGGATATGTAGGCATGTGATTACATGTAAATTAATACAAGACAAGTCTGTTATAATTGTATCATTCACTGACAATGTATGGACTGCTAGTGAATATATACATTGCTGATCCTTGTTTTTGTAATCCTTTTTAAAACTATACAAAAAAGAAATATTAATATATGAACGTAGTAAGACAAGAAATATCAAAATTAAAAACAGGATAAAGTACGAGACGTAAAAGAATTCAAATATGATGCTATAACATAACAAGACAAAACACATCTGTAATAACTCACATATACAAGCTACATATACAAACATTATGATTATACATGGATATATTGAGCGTAATGAACATACTTAAGAATGCCTCCCCCCCCCCCCCCCCCCCCCCCCCCCCCCCCCCCCCCCCCCCCCCCAAAATAAAATTGACACTTTATCACATATGTGCACACAATTATTAGATCAGACCCTGAGAAGATTAAACGTACCGATACAAACATGATCTTTTCTTTGTAGCATAAATCTTAAGTACAATAAATATAAATTCATTCTTAACAAATAAATTAATACACTAAAACAGTTCAAAAACCTGTTTCCCTTTTAACTTCCTCAGTTGAAAGTTTTACGTATGCTTTGCAACATTCATGTACAATGTAACGATCAAATGATATTATTTGTAATAAAAAGAGGCATTTAAGACATGTTCTCCACAACAAAACGTCATCACACTGTCACTATGAAATTCTGGCACAGCAAAATATCAACAGCAGTCACTGTAAATACTTGGAAATATGTTCTCAACAACAAAAGATCACTATGCAGTCACTGTCAAGTTCTCAGCAAACGATAAATAATATGTAATAGGTAAAGTTCTCCATCACAGAATATCAAAACAGTGTAAATGTAAAAAATGGGAAATATGTTCTCCGTAACAAAATATCAACACAGTACGACTGTAAGACTTGATTGGTATTAAAAGGAAATTCTTTTCAGTTATTGTGATAAAGGTGTCTCTGTTGAAATTGAATGTTAGGTTTCTTACTGATAATATTTAAACAGTGCGGTATCTCCGGGTTCAACTGTTATATCGTCCCTGTCTTCATTTCTGCATTCAGGTGATTCACACAATGACAGTTTAAGGTTGTGCACTTGGTTTAGAAGATCCAGTCCACTCCTAAGTAAAAAACAGATCGTACATTTTTCATTTTTGTGAGCAACGATCGCTACAAGTTCAAGAAAGCCATCGTCTGTCTCACGGCAAACGACTCTGCCACTGTCCCCATCATCAGCGAATATGTTTTCATCTCTGTTGCCAACGAAAACATGTGTCTTTGTATTATAGGACTCTCTTAAAAGATCTTCAATTTCTGGAGGCCGAAGAACAGTCCCTGCTTTAGAAGTGTATGTGCCTCCTGTGTCTGACTTGATGCACATAAAGACAGTCTCATCAAATAATTCTTCAACCTTTCCGTCGAAAATTCGAATCCGAGTCTGGACTTTGCCACTGCTGTTTCGGAACTCTGGTTTACAATGAATTTCGGATTTCAGAACCTGAATGAGATCAATATCGCCGCGAGTAAACACTTCTATACCACTGTGTTTCCTTCTCACTGTTTTGGCAAACTCTATCTCAATGCCTGATTTGTCTTTCACAAAAATGCCCTGTGTCGCTACGTTTCGTGCATGCTTGCATACTATAGCGTACATGTTTCCATCATTCTTGACAAAACAGCTGATCACCGCCTTCGCCCGCTGTCCGAAAACACCAGTGGTTTTACTACCGCACGCCATGATAATTTTATTACGATTTTTCTTTCACCTCCAACTTGCCTTTACATAGTCTTACAAGAACAAGATGAAATTTTGTAAAACCGATAGCTTAAACAAACAGTTACATAAATAATCTGCATTTCAAATGTTTGTGAAATTAATTATACAAATTGAAAACACGGAGAATTTGTTAAAATAACGACAAAACCTATTATTTACAAAAAACACACTATTATATATTGAACAGTAAGAATACTGTACGTAATTGATATATAAATTTCGCGCGTTAACGGAGCTGTTATATACCTCGACGCGTATTGGTTATACCTAGTGCTATTTTTAGTTTGTGAAAATCCATATCGTGGGTTTAATGGGTTTTCCGCTGTAATTCACTTTGTCAATGTAAAATAGCCATAGTAGAAAGAAATACAAGACGAATTTTGATGCAAAGCATCAAAGACGCCGCGCATGTTTTAGAAGCATGACTTGGACAGGTTTCTCTATAAATCACGACCCTTTTCTACATAAATGATCATTCCTCTGTGTACTTTTTTTTTGAAACTGATTCATAAAATAACTTTTTTTGTCTACTTCAAATCCTTGTGTACTTCCATATTTTAATACCTCTGTTTTCACAACTTAATTATTTTCGGATGCTAATTTTACACTGGCTATTTTTAGATAGACAAAACTATTTATAACCATGGCTCCTCCCACAATTTCACGACTACAGGTCGGTTTATAGGAAGCAGAGGAAAAACCTGTGCAAGTATAATTTACACCGGGTCCAAATTTGTGAAAATACTATTTAAATTGTAAACGATATACCAGCCCCCTCCCTGTAGCTGGTAATTGGATTTTCTTTCTTTCTATCCCGAAGGTATACACTCTAAATATGGCGGAGAGATGAAATCCACTGATTATTTGCTGTGACGTATACATTTTACAGAACTTCCATTGGCTGAGTATTGTTTTTTTTCAAATGATGGAATGGTTTTGGGCCCTATTTGCATAGTTTGGACGGGTTTTCTTTTACGTTTCAATTTTAGTCGAATATGAGTATATGGGTTTTCATTGTTTTTCGCGTTGGCGCCATGTATTCTATTATTTGAGTGGTTTAGATAGCAAAACATCTTCCGAATCTTTTTTCTGAGCTTTGATGAACGGGTCGAAGGTCCGTAAACAAGCTATAAAACCCTAGTCTGCGAGTTTGTGGAAAGTTTTCTCTTCCAAGTTTTGTTGGAAGAGCGTATATTTTGTACTTTATTTTTTTTTATGCTTAATACATTTATGATTCATAGTCATCTTTCATACATGACATGTTATTTACATATGCTGCTCCTATTTTCACCCCAGCCACACACCATAACACATGACTAGGCTGACATCTGCTAAGTAACATTGAAACATTTCATCATCTAAACAGGAGGCTATTTTACTAGGAAAATACAGATTTGTTACTCATGACTCGTGACTTGGGTAAATAACCTACTTTTATTTACTAGGCTAGTAGGTTATTACAGTATAACACAAGATCAACGACACAAGCGTACCGCAACAACCTTTTAAGAGTTGTATATTTTACTGTTAAGTAGAAGCTGTCAGAAGACGTCTTTTCTACGGTTTTGTTTTCCTGTAACAAATTTCAGAGGGGTATTTTTCTATTTATCTTAAGGTTAATTGACATTAATCAATTGTTTAATTCCGTCAACTTGTGCTTGTTCTTTCTGTCATGAAACGCTATATTTTTCCGACACTGACATTACTTCTCGCTGTAGAAATGTTTAAAAGCTCAAGTCTTGTGTTATGAATATCTTCATATATACATTTGTATTTTTTAATCCGGTTAGAGTGTACTTTTGTGTTCATAGTTAATGAAAATGATCTCAACAGAGGTGAGTATGACACGTAAAATGAAATGAAACACATTTACACCATCATCATTCAATATTTGTTACAAATCATATGTAAACAAGTAGTAATTTTACATATTTTCGTATGATGTCAAAACTCTGAACGCGGTTTATTCATGCATCACTTTTGAATTCTATTTTATAGATGCTAGAATCCGTAGTTGGGTATTTATATCAAACATAGTAAGAAATACTATCCAATAGGATTTATTATCATGTTTTTGCAGATATTCACATATGTGTTTTTGAAAGTACTGCCATTGGCTCAGAACCCTGACAATTCATGTAACAGCATATGTAATCTTCGGCGGAGTTTTATATATTCAAGAGCATTCTCATCAAATAGAGTCTGTAATGTTAAAAATGTTAATATCGTTGCTTTTAAGCTGTATCAAAATTACTATACAAAACGATCACTTTTTTCTTAAGAAAATGTGTTGTTTTTCCCTTCTTTTCAGTGTGTTAGACATATGTTAGTTTGTGTCTATCAAGAAGACAAGTGGCACAGAGTAACATGTATTGTGTCTTTGCCTACTTTCTTTTGCAATATTTCTATCTAAGGCACGGCCAAGTATATATATAACTGTTTAGAGCGACTTAGTTTTTAAATTTACTGCAGAATTATGTATTGGTAGATACAAGCAAACGTTTGACTTGGTTTTTATAGAACTTAAAACAGAAATACGAGAGGACTTTAAACCATTTAATTTGCAAATAATAATACAGGGTGTAAAACTTACACATGTCTTGATGGGCGGAAGAGGGGACAATGCTACTCTACTCGGCACATGGCGGTTCCGCCTCTGAACAATACTGTACAACCAGCACAGTAAGTGACAGATCAGACATTCAACGTTTCTCAAATGGACTACAGCGGCAACTATATATCTGACAAGACAGTTTTTAAGTTATATCATTGTATCAAAATGGCCAAACAATGTACTATACTACAGCTTAGTCAAGAAAGACGAGTAGAAGGTATCCCCGTTTAGCCCGCAGCCCCGTGCACTATCCAGACCGCTATATGTTTTAGCCCCGTCTACCCGAATGCCAACACACACCAGATCACACTACTGCTTCACGTATCCCTGCATCTATGAATTCATATCCGAGATACTAGCTAATAACAGAACTCAGAAAAACAAAGCTACCAATTCTGTTATCACAACCCAATTTTGTTTGTATCAACACGACCCCGGGTTACACCACCTCCATATGTATCCGCAGCCTCCTTAGCCCTATGAACACTATGTCTCGTGTGTCTGCGTATCACCGCAGCTCGGGGTACACCGTCTTGTTAGAATCCTGCATGATTGTAATTTTGGTCCATATGTCCAAGTATGAGCAGAACCCTTTGTAATATTGTTGCCATCGATATCTATGCTATCTATGCAACTCAAGTGCCTCGAACACCAACGCAGATCAATGTATCCCTGGTAACACCGTTTCTGTAAACATTACAGCATTGCACTCACGTTCGTTTCCTTTTCTGTCACTACATTTTTGTAAGTATAACAGCGGCTTTGTTACGTCAATCCTATGCGCCCTCGCATTTTCACAGCCCAAGTTACATCGCCTTATAAGTATTCTAAATGCCTATAACTTTAGTTCTATTTTCCCTAGCGTCAGCTCAATTCGCAGAATGAAACACTTAAAAAATGTCCCTACCATCTCATTAAATTAATTCAATCAGCATCATTTCCCCTTAAATTAACGCATAACCGTGTTACGTCACCTCCATCTGTTTCATCGCATCCCCACGAACTCAACCTTGTCTCCACGTATCATCGCAGCTCATTTTACAATGTGTTGTAACTATGCTATATGCGTATGGTTTTAGGTTCGTCTGCCCAAGTATCCCGTAGCCCCTTGACCTCAACCCCGTGTCACTTAATAACACAGTCTTCGTTATACTGCCTTTTAAAAGTATCCTTCATACATATGATTTCTGCTTCATCTTGCA
Organism: Saxidomus purpurata; assembly: GCA_022818135.1. NCBI lineage: Eukaryota > Metazoa > Mollusca > Bivalvia > Venerida > Veneridae > Saxidomus > Saxidomus purpurata. Next base: position 6,029 of record JAFMSR010001675.1, read on the forward strand.
ATATCGACAAATCGGCTGCAACTTTAGTAACTCAGCTCTGTTTCCCTAGAGTCAACACGTTACTTCATCTTTATATGTATCCCCTCAGCCAAATGTACAAAAGCTTGTGTCCATTTGCATGAAAACGGCCCTTGAACATTTGATTACAAATAAGTATTTAGTGCCCCACAATAACCCGCATCTACGTGAACATTAATATATCCCTACAACTCCAGTAACTCAGCACTGTTTCCCCAGAGACAACATGTTACTTGACCTTTGTATAAATCCCCTCAGCCAAATGTACAAAAGCTTGTGTCCAGTTGCATGAACACGGCTCTTGAACACTTGTAAGTCTAGATATTGAGGTCCGTGTCCAATATTTAGTATAAATACAACCTGCTTAAGCCCATTGTCCTCTTACAAATCTTGCAATACTGGTATTGATTTCATTACTATACCCGCGGCTTCGTTAAGTCAGCCCCCTGTCCCTACATATCAGCCCATGATACACCGCCTTTGAGTATCGGGCCTGTCAAATTCACTTCTATGTCTTATAGTATCAACCAAATTCGTGGAACGCTTCAAAGAATATATCTACCATCCTATAACATTAATCTCGTTAGCCTCATGTCTCTAAGAATTAACGTCGTCTCGTGTTGCATTACGCCCTTATGTATTTCCGCAGCCCTATGGACGAACTCATACACGTTTCTACGTAGCCCTGCTAAGTATTCCAATGCCAATGGCTTTAAGTCAGTGTTCACAAGTATCAACAGCATCCTTGATACAACCACCATCGTTTCCTTCAATATCCCTGTAACTGCATTGACTCGGTATCAACACAGGCTGTGTTACTTAACCTTTAGATATCCCTGCAGCCAAATATACAAACGCATGCGCCCACGTCAAGGGCACTTGCATGAACACAACCTTAGTTTAACACCATTTCTTTGTGCCCTTACATCTTCATGAACACAGCCCCGTGACCTCCAGTATTGCTACAGCTCTTTTAACAACGTTTATGTATCATCCCTTCTCCACGGACTCAGCCCGTGTCCCTCTTATCGATATAGTTCTTGTAAGACAAAATTGTACTGTTTCTCTTTGTATATCAAGTATACACAGAGCCCTAGGAACTAACCCCTTGTCCTCCCGAATCACAGGTTACACCGACGCGAACGTAGTAACAACACAACATATGGCAATATCCACTGCATCCTGTACATTCTGCCAAATGCCCCTTTCACTTGTATCAACGCAGCACCGGGTTATTACATCTCCGTCAATATCACAGCGAATTTACTAAATTAATGCAGATGCCCACTTGCATTTACATAGCCAGCCCCTTTGTGTCCCCGCAGTCACACGAACTCAGCCCCGTGTCATTTGGCATATATGCAGCCCTGGCAACACCGTTTCTGTAGGTATTAGAATCCTTTTCTATCAGTAAAGTCCTTGTCAGTTTGGTGTCTGCTTCTTTTAGTCTATCCCTTGTACCCTAGTATCATCACAGCCCTTTTCTCATCGCGTTGTAAGTATAACGCATGCTTGTTGTATGAATGCGTCCGTGAATGTCCCAACTATCTCATTAACTTACTTCTGTCAGCCCCATATTTCCTTAAATTAACACAGCCTCGTGTTACATCACCTTTAAGTGTATCCACACGGCCTGTTGAACTCAGCCTAGTATCTTCACGTGTAATTGCAGCCCGAGTAACAGTGCCTTGTAAGTATCCTACATGCCTGCATGTTCAAGTTTCAAAAGCATCTTGAAAGTAGGTGCCATGGGGCTAACTTCATTACACTGCGGGGAACTAAGCGCTACGGGGCTAACTTCACGGTACTGCGGGAAAACTAAGTGATACGGGGCCAACTTAACATGCGCGCGGAAAACTAGGTGGATCGGAGCTAGCGTCATCGGGCTGCGAGGAAATTGTGTGCTAAGGTGCTTTCTTCATAGGGTTACGGGACAAGGGCTGCGGGGCTAACAATGTTTACGGGGCTTAATTTACGGGCCGCTGGGAAACTAGGTGCCAAGAGGCTAAATGCATAGAATTGCGGGAAAACTATTGGATACGGGGCTAACTTAACGGGACTGTGGGACTAAACGCGGCTGCGGGGATATCCTTCGTGTTTAACAAAGATTCTTTAACATGAGACATGCTTAAAACATGAATATGTTAGACCGGGCTGGTTCTTTTATGGATAGTTATAAAAGAAAGTTTACTAAACAAAGTGGGGGAATCTAAGATTAAATTTGATTGATAAATGTCTTTCTTGAAATGAGGCTGGTCATTTGGAACAGTAATACATGTATAACTTTAAAATGTGGGAAATTACATTTAATTGCAAACCAGAAAACAAGGAAAACAGGTTTCTTTAAACTACGAAATGTTGCAGTATCTATGTATTTCGTTTATTTTTCCTTTGTAAAGGAACTTGCAGATAGATCTGCCTACATGTAACAAAGCAGAAAAAGAAACAAACGATATATACAAATTAAAGATAAAAGTTTTATTATATAAAATCGGTCATTCCAGTATTAAGAGACTATTTGATTAAGCGATATGTTGATTGATTTATTTTATTCTGGTAATATGTTCATTTATCAATACGTTCATCCTTTCATTCGCTCATTCTTCCAATGTTTCTCTCACTGAAAAACAACCCGGAACAACATGACATTGTGTATTCTTTTAAATGTACATATTTTGAAACATTCTTTTTGTACCAACTTTCATAACTTAAGTACAACTAACACTTGACGCTGCAGAACAAAAGCAAGGAATCTGAATCATACAGACTTACTTTAGTCTTACTTTTGCAAGTTCCTACCAAACGTTTTCCAACAAATTCTGAAAAATGGATTTCATTCATTGATCATTATGCCCTACCGTATTTCAAACTTTACAACTTGGCCTGGCTCAATATCGTCATCGTCATTACCATTGCGGTCAGTAGTTTCGTGTACTTTTTCTGGCTGACTCGCACTCATTGTGCTTTTCCCCCTTTTGGATCACATCTGTACCGTACAGGTTATTCAGTGTACAAAACGAAATGCACCTTGATACAAACGAGCATTTCGTTTTTCACCGGATTCATTTCTGTAAACTGCTCGTATATATTCTATTTTACTGAATAATCATTTCTATAATGTTAACGTCGTTTCTAAAATTTGCTACATCTTGTCTTCAGCCAGAACTATTCTTGCTACGTGTTTACGGGTAGAAAAGGCTCCGACAAAGAAGGTACCCCTGGCGTGATTTGTTAGAATATTGCATACATTTGTTCTATTGCATAAAGTGTAGAAAATTTCACCATCGCTTTGACATCTAACGCACCGGAAGTTACATTTCGACCTTTCCAACTTTTGCTTTCATACTTCAGTAGCGAGCATGATATCCTACATAATATTAAACATTAATTTTAGTGAATGGGTGTTGATTAAAAAAGTAAAACACAGTAATCAAGACTTGTAATTTATTAACACAAAACAAAACACAATTGAAAAAAAAATGAATAAGAAAAACAATTTGAATTAGTATTAGTCAATCATTAGATGAAAAATATTTTAGGAATAATTTTCAAAACAACTTTCTAGTTGTATGTCATACATAAAGATCTAGTTCATATTAAGTTATCTTTTTGTACATTGTGTTTATCGCGGTCATGTCATGCGTTCTATTCATGTTCTATTTATAGGATTATTGGAAAACCACATAAACAAGTTTTGTATATCGTGTAACTAAGGAAGACTATGATAGCAATTATACATTTGTCATCGAAAATACTTGGAAATAGGTGATTAATCGTGGTACCTTCACATAGGAAATTTGATCAATCATTGAAATAAAGCTTAAACTAGGTTAATTTTAATATTGCGAAATACATGTGACTAAACCATCGTTAACAAAAATCCGTGGTATATTTCTAGCTCTGGAAGTTACTTAGACTACATCTGTATTTTATTTTTATCTAAAGTTTAAAATAATATTACCCTTCAAAATGACCATCATAAGTTTAAGAACGGCATTACTCATTGATTTATACTGATGTAAAATGAACATTGTCAAAGTTATAATAAAAAAACGATGTAAAGTTCTATATGTATCGGTATCAAAGTCTTATTCCAATTGAGTATACAGAAAATAATGGAAAATCTTGTTCGAATATCCAGTCTTTCTGGTTGGTGTGTTTTGATTAGTATCTTTCAATTAGAGAAATAACATGAGCAAAGGATTGCTGTGTTTCAGCACGATAGTAACTGGTCATAAATTTTTGAGGGGCTATCGAAACGATCTTGAGACACATAAGCATAGTGATTACAAAGATTGAGTTAGAAGACTCAGGGCATGTCACCATAATTTGATCAGCCCCTTCATACCGGCCGGACACAGTTCAGAATCAATTGCAGCAGTCAACGGGGTTACTTAAATGAATGTTCACGTTCTCTCGCTTCCACTCGATTAAAAATATATTTGTGTACTGAAAAACAAATGAGTTTTATTATTTTGTGAGGCAGTTTGATTTGGTAATTGTTCGTTATTCTTCTTAAAAGAATCGCCGTTAACATGCCTACTTCAATATTTGTTACGAATTACGGTCAGTGCGGTTTAATCATGCATCACTATTGAATTCTATTTATATCAATGTTAGAATCCCTAGTTAGGTATTTATGTTCAAACATAGGAAAATAGAATATTTGGGTAATTATACGATGTAGTTCAAAATCGAAATTGTTTTTACCGATAGTCATATCAATACATTTAGTTGTGTATATGAGTTCAAGAAAGATTGTCCTTTGTCTTGAGCCCTGACAATACGCATTTTAGAAAAAAATTGTTCAATTGTTTTTATTTAATTCAAAGTGCGTTCTTACCGAGCGGAGTCTAAAATATCGTTTCGCTAAAGCTGCTCGCTCACACTTCCAGGTGAAAAGAAATTAACGAAAATAATATACTTAAATGTAAAATATAAAAGTAATGGCTAGAATCAAAAACACAAGTAAAAATCTATTTAGCAATTTGAGAAAATCTTTGGAGAATGTTGATGAGCTTTACACCGCTTACGCTTTATACGTTGGTAGCGTATAACTTTACAGGATTTTAATCTGGAGCATATTAATTTGATGATTCGTTCTTAAATATGTTAATTTCAGACAGTCCGAAGAACCATGTATTTTATTCACCAGTTTTTTAGGGCGAAGTTATTTTGCTGTTCAAACTGCCCATCAATTTCTTCAATAAAATATATTAAAACAGGCTTTTGCTAATACCAAGATCCGATATATCAGTTGGATGATGTGTGATGCGTGATGGTGTGCTGAATATAGGGTGCTTGCCGTCTCTAGCTTTCAGCCTATGACGCTTGATAGCCTTGTGCAAAAAGGAAGCCGAGTACGTAGGTCTACTCTGTCAGTATATATACTCAACCAAAATGAAAACTTTACACTTTTATTGTACAAATATTTAGCACAATATTAAATCAATGTATTTCACTCTGACCCTATAAAACAAGACAAATAACAAAGGCGATAATAGGCCTAAAAGTTGAAGTCATTTATCATGCATAAAAGGGAGATAACTCATATAGTGAAAACAAACAGTTTATCAAAAACAAAATTTGTTGTCAAGACAAAATATTCTTCTTGCTGTCACTTGAGAGAAACTAATGTCAAGACTAGAAAACTCAACAATGTTTTATGAAAACACAATGCAAAAGTGAGAGTTGAGACTCCAAAGATTCAAATTCTTAAATTAACCCCCTTTGAATTGAATATATAGGTGAATTTATGACCTTAAATCTGAAAGCTCCTGTGATGATTTTTATTTTTTTACATAAACTCACTCCCCAACAGATAAATTTTTGACATTCTTACACTTTATTGAATTCCACCTCCTGCATTGTGAGATATTGGTGTTTCTTTCTCATGCATAGTAAATCCCATTATAATTATGTAAAGTTTTCATGTTGGGTCAGTATACATAGCCTCTCTATGAGCAAGCTCTCTGCAGTGCGTATTCGTGGCGACATACGACAACTGATCACCTAGCAGCATTAGGCAGAACTGCAAGGGACTCGGAGGAGGTCTTCACCCAAACATGCGGAATTCAGTCCACATCGGCGTGTGGACATGCCTTGATGCCCTAAATAGACTTTAAACTTTGGCTACATGTATTGTAGCTAGGGTTGGAACCCCTATTAAGTTCCCTCCTGTGTTTCCACGAAAGTTGTTTATACCAGAAACTAAAGGCGGGGCAACCCTGAAAAAAAGCCTAGCGAACTGATTCAGAAGTAAGATATACCAGGCCAGTTTGGTGTTTTCTATCTAACGAGATAATACATTCACACCATGTCTGCACAACCAATAACAGAAGTAACAGGACGGATTTACCAATATAAAAGGTTATATTTGGTTTGTTACTACTATTTCTTACAGTATTTCATTCTAAGGCACCGACGGCTGGCAACAGTCCATTGCCGGATTCAAAGATATGTTGTTACCAAGTGTCACATTTGTATTTTTAAATTTACACAGGGAGTACTTTAACATAAATGAGAAATAAGTTAGACTGCATAACTTGTCTTACTGACTGGTATAAATAAATGTTTACCAAACAAAGTTGGTGAACATATTAGAATAGGGTTTTTTCATGGTTTACACAGTTATTCAATAAGAATAAAACTCGTATACGGGTTCATAGTTTGGAAGTCTTCATTTTTCAAGGCGTAGAAATAGTTGATTAATGACTATGATCTTCCTCATTTGGTAGTCACTTTCAACAGTAGTATAGCCTAAGAACACGGCAGTTAGCATGAAGTTACGCTTGATTAACAATCACGGGATGTGCTAAAGCTTATAACTCATACATGTACATGTAGCCATATATGTTCTAAAAAAATATTTCATTTTCTTCCTATGACAAAGAAACTTGTAGTAAGACCTGTTTACATGAAAAAAAAACATATAAAGTATTCCAGATAAGAAATTGTATTATAATAAATATCTATAAGTTATTTTATTTAAGTACGATACTGAATGATTTATTTATAAATTAACTGGCATCTTAAATTTATCTTCTTCTGATTACTTATTAATTTTACTATCAATTCGTATACATTGTATATGTTCTTTCCTTCATTTATCCATTTTTTATCTTTCACTCTCAGAAACATGTTCTGAATAACATACTCATTTTATGCAATACACCTATTTTCAAACAATCTGTTCATTGACAATTGTTTCAGCACATGTTACGCTGCAGAACAAAAAGCAAGAAAGTTAACTTTTATATACATACATTATGCATGTACTTAATTTTTCAATTACTACCAAATTTATTCAAACTAATTTCTAAATTATTGTGTCCTACTTTGCAACTGATTTCATTCATTTGTCACCGTCAGTCACCTCTTTCTGCCCTATCTTAAACTTTACAACTTGGCCTGGTTCAATATTATCAATATCATTATCACTGAGATCTGGAGTTTCGTATAACGACAACTGGAAGTTGTATTTCTTGTTTAAGTACTCGAATGCATAGGTCAGAAGCATACAAACTGAGTTTTTGTCACTGGTGTTCGGGGAACTGCTACTATGAACCTCTCCCCAAATGATTCCGACTAGTTCTATGTATCCATCAGCTTCCCGTGCCACTATCCTTCCGCTGTCACCAGCTTCCGCAAACGGTTTGCCATTTATACCATTAACAATGAAATGTTTGTTATCCTCGATGGTACCATCGGGTTTTTCATTTGGCAGCACTTTTCCAGACTTCCATTTGCACTCGCTGGGCGGTTTTCCTCTTGGCCTGTAACATTGAAACACATTTGTGTCATACAGGTTGTCCACCGTACCTTGATACAAACGAGCTTTTCGCTTTTCACCAGATTCATTTCGGTAAACCATTCGTATATTCTTTTTTACCCAGTCTATTATTTCTATAACGTCAACATCGTTTGTAAAACTTTCATTATCTTTTCTATCAATCGGAACGATCCTTGCGATTTGTAAATTTAATGAGGGTTCTCCAACAAAGAAAGTATCCGCAGCATGATTTGTTACATGCTTACACACAACTGCATATAAATGTTCGTCATTTTTCTTGCATTTAACGAAGCAACCGATAACTCCCGAACCGTATTCAGATTTTGATTTTCGTTCGCTCTCTGATCCATTTTTAAGCCGACATTGCGAGTCCGCCATCCTAAATATATGGATAAAATAACATAAAATTCAGTGGAAAAATGTTGGCGAACAAGAAACAAACACAGTTGAATAAAATCAATTAATAATACGATTAAAACTTTTATTAATAAATTAATGAATCAAATAGAAGCACCAGAAAATGTTTTACAGAATACGTACCTTTCCTGTTTACTTGTATTTCATTTGAATATTTTGGCCACAGTGCGCGCTCATATCAAGCGTTTCTATTCATGTTCTAATAATAACATTGGAAAACCACATAAACAAAGACTTTTTTTATGAAACGGGAAGAAGAATATCATATGTGACATACACTTGTCATTGATAATACTTGGAAAAATGATTAGTAATGTTACCCTCAAATATACCTCAAATATACCGATCATAAGATAAAACTTAAAGTAGGTTATTTTTTTACGTTATTACGAAATACATGATTTATATAACATTTATATCGACTAAACCATTGATACAATAAAACTGTGGTACATTTCTATTCATCTAGAAAATACTCAGTTTAACTAATTTCTTAAATGTTTTCAACGCGTCCATTGTGTCTTGAACATTTTTCTGTACCATATGTAAGAATGGCAGTTTTAAAGGGTAAGTTACTTTAAAATGTATCAGAAAATTACATCAACGACACCACCCAGTTTTATCGAAACCACAATGTGACCCAGTCTAGTTAAACTTTATCATTTTTATACTTCCTGGTTTGGAATGTGAGCGGACAAGAACATCTCGAATTACACTCCGTAAAATAACCGAAATATACATTCATTTGGCTGAAGCGCCATTTAAACATTGTTAGGCATGAATATTTTACTTATAAACAATGCCATTCGAATATTCTCGGATTTTAGAATTTTTTCGGAATACGTCCTCAATACATATACTTAAAGCATCCCTGTCTGGTGAATTATTAGCATTTGTACATCATAAGAATGGGATGTAGGATAAATGAAAAAGGCAATCCACAGCATATCATTCTGTAGATCAGAATCGTATGATCAACAAAGGAAATGATAATTTGCCCACGTACTACATGTAATCATAACACAGTGGGATGCATGTAAACAAGATATGACCAATATAGGTATAAATGTGTCTCATGTGTAATATGTTATTACCTGATGGTTTGAATCAGTTACCCATTGCACTGACTTGAAGGTGATTTTTTAATAGTTTAAACATTTCTTAAAAAGGATATATTGTCAAAAACTTTGCTAACCTAAAGGCAAAACAACATTAATCTGGTTACTCTCGGTACATATAACCAGTACTCGTCCTTTCCTTGTATAGTACATGTACATCAATGCTAGTCTCACTGTTAGTTGTTTGGCGTATAACCTGATTCAGGCTTACAACATAATGATTATGTATATGTAACTGAAGTCCTGTAGCTTCTCCTAAAGAGTCGTTTAACTTGTTTACTTGTTTCGGTGGTGCGTAAGTGCAAGTTGACATGCAATTGTTCAAAGCGATATTAATAGTGCTTATTTTGTTCAAAGTTGTGTAGGGGGCTCCTTTATCCTGTCTGTGTTGATGGAGAAGTATTCTATGTCTGGTGCAGCGAAAATTCCATGGATGGGCATATAGTATTTGTATATTCTGTTTGAAAGCACTTCTATAATGATCTTTAAATATACACGTTCACGTCTTCGGATCCGTGTGCCAAATGGCGTTCTTCTGCAGTGAAGGAATCCCTGTGCCCTAACGCCTTTACGATGTTGATAATAAGTGTAGCTTTGGGGTTTTCATTCAACTAGCAAAATTGTCTGTGTTTCTTACATAAAGTTTTGAACAAGCTAACTTTCCCTGTGTCATTCTGTAACTCTGTTTGATGCTTGGTCAGAATCCTTGAATCAGACCTGTATCTTACTGTAGGCATGTTGCTTTCTCTCTCAAGGATGTGTAACTTTCGTCAAACTTATCGTTTTTAAGGCGTGTAAAACACTAAACCTGAAAGTTTATTATGCTCTACGTACTATGTCTTGAACTTGATTTTACATACCTTCGTGTCCTTCGGTTTTATTTGTTTGAAACTCTATGAAATGCAGTAAATGTCTTATGATTGCAAACAGATAACAGAAGGGGTTCGTTAAAGTAGATGATATCATTATGCACTTTTTGATATGTGTTTATTTATAGAAACTAAACTATAAAGTTTCTATGTTGGTATGTCAACGGTATGTTTGCTGTTGGTTTTGGCTACTAGCATCAATTGGTGCTAGCATCACTTGGTGCATTTTAAAATTTAAGATTGTCATATGCAGTGGTAGTGCGTTCGCCTTAGGACCGGAGCGCCCAGGCTCTGATCCCAACCAGTGTCCAAGTAGTGGTAGCGTCCTTAGGCAAAATGTAGGTAATGCCTCCCTCTCTTTTCGAGGTTGATTCAATCTGGATTGAAGTTGTGAGTACTTGTTTCGCAATCAAGGTTAAAAACATTAGTATAAATAAACCTATTTTTTCTCTGTACATGTAGAAATCTCCCCTCTTGTCTAGAATTTTGTCATATACAGGTTTAGCTTAAAAAGCTTTTACTTAAAAGAACTGTTTTTTGTATGGCCCTTTCGGGGAAAGGCGACACATAGGGACCGCTTTTTGTCCGTCAAACTTTACAAATGTATTGCTTATGACAAAAGGGACGTGATTTCACCAAATTGTGTAGGTCAATGTAATATTTGACAGAGTTATACCCCTTTTTGTAGCATGTTTGTATACTATTATGTTTTTACTTTATATTATATAACATTGGAACAATGACACTGACAATATAGCAACATTGTTGGGTTTATGTATCGTGCCTTGTATTAGTCTATTAATGTAATTTATGATGTTTCAGTCTTGTGCCTGAAAATAAATGATAGATAATGTTTATGGATGTATACCTGTTATCGTATAACCTACCAAAACAACGCTCCGTTTTATCTTTGTTCAGTACGATCAAATGGGATGAACGTACATGTGATATGAAACTTGAAATTACTGTTATGTCATCAGTCTTAATCGGTGTGGCGCTCAATAATTCGATAGCAGCAGATGTACTGTTGTGAGTCAGTGGAAAAACCGATGCCCTGAACAATGAAATTTCCATTCTTTTTATTAACGTTTACCTGAGATGAGCTTTTTCCCGGAATGTATATTATGATAGATTGGTTTTTTCCAACTAATATTACATGTAGTATATAACAAACATAATTTTGTGTGGATTTTCTCCTGGGATTTACCATCCTTACTCTGGAAAACAATTATTGCAATAACAAAGTGAGGCATCGGAGTAAACTTTCCCTTACTTTGGGACTTTACTTTAAATGTAAAGTTCTAAGGTGGGTTTCCGTCTGGTATTTGATGAATCATGTAGAAATATGATATAAGAAGCGAACAGCTCGAAAACTGCCACCTAACCCAATATTGTATTTTCCTATTTCCAGTTCGGTGGTGTGTCACTGAAGAAGTATTACTTTCCAAAACACTTCCTGGATAGTATCTAGACACCATGTATATATCATGTCAATGTCAGATAACATTGTTTGTCTCAGTTAACTTTATAGAATAATACAGTAATTTTCATAAACAGCTGTCAGTATTACCACGGTCTATTTATTGATTGGAGTCTGGATCTGTATCAAAGCATGCATGTTCAATACAATCCTCATGGTTTTAGCTCACGTAATGCTCATGGTGAGCTTATAGGATTGTTGGATGTGCGTCTCCTCATAAACCACTGGACAAATTTTAACCTATCTTCAAACTGGGTTGTTTCTTGGAAAGTCCTCTCTCAGATTCCTTCAAATAAAATGGTTCTAAGCAAAACTTTTGTTGCAATGGCAACCAAAACGGAAAAACTTGAAAATCTTCTTGTATTAGAAACCACACGTCATGTTTGAAACAATTACACATATATCTTCCTTGGGTGGCCCTCTATCACATTCCTTCAAATAGTCTTTATTCGTCAAAAATATGGACACTAAGCTTAGGGGCTAGTTTTTCCTGTACACTGTATCTACTTTCTTGAAACTATTGGCTTGATTTCAAAATTTGTTCACAGACATATTGCTTGGGTGACCCTCTAAAAAATGCCGCAAACAATGATTCGACAAAAACATGGCCGCAAGAGGGCGGGAAAGTTCCCCCAATGATGGTTTGAAATCGGAAGTCTCTGAAAATTTCACAGAAATGTTCTTTCAAATCTTTTGATTCGTAAAAACATGACCGACAAGGTGCGGGACTTGTACATAGTGTATATATAGGTAAACCTTTAAAAAGGAGTCTTTTCTCAAACCGCAGCTCCAAGAGGTTAGATATTTGGTGTGATGAATAGTCCAAGTAATCTCTGTGGTACAAATTGGCCTCGTTCTAGGGATTACATATGGAAACTTTAAAACTTTCTTGTCAAAATTCACAAAGCCCATATATAAGGTCTTTTGTGTATAGCATTGTGTAGTCATCCTCTCAGAAGTTTATTTAAATCCTGTCCCTGGGGTAAAAACTGAACCCACCCGGAGAGTCATTTTCACATAGAGTTATTTAGAGAAATTTTCAAACTTGGATATTTGACTTGAAGCATTGTTAAGCGGTCCCAGATTGTTTAAATTATGCCCTTGGGGTCCGAGTTTGCACCGCCCCGGGGTTATTTGGCCTACTGACCTTCTGTCTTGCTTTTAAGCTACAGCAATAAAATTTGAAGTACATGGGTAGTTTTGAATGCAGATTTCAATTTTGTCTTCGACTGATCTTAACCTTGACCTACTGAACTACTTTTTAGAGCTACATCAATGAAATTTGGAACATCTATACAGTTTTGCACGCATATTTCAACCCCAGCATTTGCTTGCCTTGGCCTTGACCTACTTTCCTGGCAGTAAAATTAGAACCATATGTACCGTTTGTTATGCAATTTTAAACTGTTTGACTATCTTTTGTTTTTATAGCTAGTTAGATGAAATTTGTACTATGTGTGCAGTATTTAAAAGTAATTTCCAAACAAAATCCTATGATTGATCTTGATTATGGTCTTTTGTCCTACTTTCTGGTTCAAGTATTTTGTCCTACTTTCTGGTTCAAGTGTATGGTTACTCAGATGAGCAGCATAGGTCAATATTTAGTCCCCGTAGAAAGGCGGTGGCACTTACTAATCGCATCGATCGCTTGTGCCGCTGATACTAGTAATCGGAAATGGATCCAAATGTTTTGCTTATCATTCCTTGAAAACGGAAATTAAGTCATAGCGGTCTCGTAATAATCTGCATAGCCGGTGATGTTGATGATGATGTTGTTGATGATGATTGTCGCACAGCGATGATTATATGAATATGACAGCTAGTGTACATACAGTTAAATTGTGCGATAATGTTACAGGCACAATGTATGTAATGATAAAACGAACATGCAGAAATCCACACGATGAGTATGTTGTGATATAATGAAGTTATTGACGTACTCAGTGAATCGTTTTATGATTAAGCCCTAATATGCGAGTATAAAAGTGTACGACAGTAAGATATAATTCACGGATAATAAATTTTCTTCGAATATTCGTTTTATAGATAACATTGTAAACAGCTTGTTCAGACCGCTGATCATACACACTTATCCCACACTTCTGTGTAAGCTTTTAAGCGACGAACGGGTTTTCAGGTTAAAATGTGTTATAAGCAGATACAGGCAAACCTATGCACAAATACCACTGGCTAGAAAAAAAAAGGTTTTAGTAGTATTTGATGGCAGTCAGTGTATATTCAAAGGTCTTTCTACTGTGGTCATTATTCACTGTCTTGTTTTTATTCTTAGTTCGTCGTTCAACACAGGTTTGACTGTTCACGCAAATTAGGACGGCATTGTTTATTGATAATTGATTGTCAATTTACTTATTGAAAGGTAAACAAGTATCGATAAGGCAGTCTCACACTATCAATGAACACCAGGTAGCAAAGTAGTTATTCACTGAAAATATGCTAGCAATTTACAGAGTCAACAAAATCTGATAAGCGTATGTAAATAAAACACAAACATGTGGTTAAATGCATTTAAGCTTTTTTTTTGCATATCGTGCTATTAGAAGTGTATTTAAGCTGTCTGGATGATACTTGATCCAGGATACGGGTGTCTGATATGGGAATCCTTGAACAAAACAGAAAGTGGAAATTGGATTGCTTAAAAGGATTTTTATTCGGAAATTCAAAAAGAGTTATCTGAGGTAAGCATGTTATACTTTATAAATACAATTATGCATGATGTAATAGAAGTTGAATAACGTTGTACAGTGTATTACTAATGGTAGCAAGTTAAATTAATACATGCCCGATTTACAATCCGATTATTGATATGATCGTTTGCAATCAACCGATCGATCAGTCAATCAGTTAGTCAATCAATCAATCCACTAATTAATCAATCAGATAATGCTATGGTGCATTTGGTTTAAATCTGAAAGTAGCTCAGGGGTTCGATCCTTAAAAACACATTTAAAAACACGATCTTTGAATAACATGTAGTCTACCACGGTAACTTCAAAAACGTTCAAATCATTGATACAGGGAGATATGTGCAATACCGATATCAAGCTGTTGGGGCAGGTGGTGGATAGCGGTTGAGATCAATAGCAAAATGAGTGTTGTAATTGATGCGATCAATAGGAAAATTAACGTTGTGACTGGTGCTATCAATAGCAAAATCAAAGTTGTATCTGGTACTATCAATGGCAAAATTAGCATTGTGGCTGGTGCTATGCAATAGGAAAATTTCCTCAATGTATCATTAGCAAAATGACCGCTGTGGCTGATACTTCATTCATTAATAGCAAAACGAGCGTTGTGACTTCTATCAGTAGCAAAAAGACCGTTGTGGCTGATGCTATTTATAGCAAAATAAGCATTGTGGCTGATGCTACATGTATCAATAGCAAAATGAGCGAATTGGCTGATGCTATCAATTGAAAATGAGCATTGTGGTTGGTGCTATGCAATGGCAAAGTGAGCCTTGTTGCTGATGCTACATATACCAATAGCAAAATGAATGTTGCGGCTGATGTTACATTCATCAATAGCAAAATTAGCGTTGTGACTGCTATCAATAGCAACAAGACCGTTGTGCTTGGTGTTATCAATAGCAAAATAAACATTGTGGCTGATGCTGCATGTATCAATAGTAATATGAGCGTTGTTGCTGATGCTTTCAATAGCAAATTGAGTGTTGTGACTGATGCTGTTATCAGCAAAATGAATGTTGTAGCTAATGCTATCAATAGAAAAAATAAACGTTGTGGCTGATGCTATCAATAGCAAAATAACCGTTGTGGCTGATTATACATGTATCAATAGCAAATTGAGTGTTGTGACTGATGCTATGATTAGCAAAATGAGCGTTTTGGCTGATGCTATCAATAACAAAATGAATGTTGTAGCTAATGCTATCAATAGCAAAATGAACGTTGTAGTTGATGGTATCATTAGCAAAATGAACATTATGGCTGATGCTCACAATAGCAAAATGAACGTTGTAGCTGATGCTATCATTAGCATTTAATGAACGTTGCAGCTGAAGCTATCAAAAGCAAAATAAGCATTGTGGCTGGTATTACATGTATCAATATCAAATTGAGTGTTGTGACTGATGCTATCATTAGCAAAATGAACGTTGTAGCTGATGCTATCAATAGCAAAATGAGCGTTGTGGCTGATGCAATAAATAGCTAAATGAGCGCTGTGGCTGATGCTATCAATAGCAAAATGAGCGTTGTGGCTGATGCTATCAATAGCAAAATGAATGTTTTGGCTGATGCTATTAATAGCAAAATGAGCGTTGTGGCTTATGCATTTAGTAAGGAATTAAATGTGTTTATAGCTATCGGTAGGGAAAAAATCATTCATTTTTCGATCAGTAGCGAAACAAAAACATTGTAACTGTTTTGTTTAGTCGGGGACTTTGAACGCGATAGTATATGTACAAACTGTCCGTTTGATATTAAAGCGAAACATCTTTGGAAATATGAGTGCGTTTACTCGTGCTGTGGTCCGTATCCGAGGACAATGTAAGAAGTGCAAACATTCTATTCATACTTGTCCTTTTACAGAGGAAACAAACATTACCACAAAATGCATTAATGAAGTGTCTTCTGGGTATAAACTTCCCGTTTCGTTTATATACAAGTACACCTACATAAAACAAGCTTTCACGTTATCGTGAAAATTGAATGTAAAATTCCCCAAACATGTGCAAAAGAAAAGGAAAAAATTGAAAAAAAAACCAACAAACTAAGTGATCAAGGGTTAAGAGTATTTTAAATAAATTTCTAGATTTTATCAGTTTTGGGGTTTATACATACAATATTTTTTCTTTTAAACTTAACCTCCAACGTTCGATAGAAATATCGATATACACAGAAAGGGGTTATTCTTCCACGTCGGAAAATTGAACGTGGGTTACTTACATAGATATATACTTTGTATTGTAATTTATGACCCCGAGAGTTTTTGTTTGTTAAAATTCACACATGGTGAATTATTTCAAACAAAAGAAATACTGAAAGTATTGAAACCACCGCACAACTGAATTTACATTGAAATTACTCTGATAGGCTAATTGCAATATGTTTAAAACGTAAAGTACAATACAACGCACATTAGAGTTAAAATGTACTTTAGATAGTTTAATACCACTATTCTTATTTCATTTCTATTTCTTCTTCATTCTATATCCACACGCGCTAGACGAACTTCCCTCCCAGAACAAAGAAGACATGATTTATTCATGCGATATGTGAAGAACGTAACTTTAACAATTAAACAAAACAGTAAGATGCATTTTACTACATTTTGCCGGTGATTGACGCCAGGTTACGAAGAAATATCTCTGAGATGATACACTTATTTTCAGAACCCTCTTTTCTATAAACGAAAGGAGGTAATATAAATGGCATGCTAAACATTACATATTATAGTTATACAAATACAGTCACGTATCATTTGTTAAAGAAATATTTCATTACACGATAAAGATGAACAGATATTAAATAAAGATCTACGAAACGAACTAAAGAGCTAGTTCTCCCTTCCCTAACAGTGGAACAAGTATACAATACATACACATGTTTAGCATAATTATAATGAGACGAACTGTCAGACGTCAGCCCCTTATACTTTAAATACGCTGAATATTGTTCACCTAAACAATCTAAAAATCAGTTACACTCAACGATAGACGCCGAGGAGTACGTAAAAGTCACGCTTCGTTTGCTATTGTTAAATCATACAAGTCCTTGGTCAATTTCTTCAATGCCTTAAGCTACAACAAGTAGTATACTCATTACGTGTATTGCATTTAACGTGGAAAACGGATTGCTTTTAGAACCTGTCGTAAAATACAGTCTAAACTTATATTAATTTCTTAATCGAAGTGACACTTTCTTCAATAATCACGTTGTCTCAACTTAATTGCACACATTGATCGATAAATAAAACAATCGGTGTACTATATCAAGTTTTATAAAAAAAAGCAAGATTTATTCAAATGTTGAAACAAAACCTATTTTTGGCGCATGCGTAGAGTCATATCAGTTCAACTATGATCGCTTTAATTATCCACACGTAAACGGTTAATTAGATAATATCTGTATGATTTAATTATAACACACAAAGTACAAGGTTAGCCAATTTGTAAAGATCTAGACATTGGAATGTGGCATTTACAATCAGGATATATTTGAATAAATAAATTCGGTATTACAATGGACTAAAAGTAAGTTTGTTTATAAAAATTATTACAAATTTATTACTTAAACCAGATTTCTTTCCAGTTTTTCACAGAAATTTTGTCGCTAGCTTTTAGCTAGAGTCTAGACAAGAATTTTCATATTTCCTTTCTTTTCAGGAGCACACACGAATTTATTTTCTTGTCTATTTTTTTCAACTGTAGTCTGAATATTTATTATTCTGCTTTCACAGGCATATTTCTCTATCGTTCCAATGGGGGATATTTTCAGGAAGAGGCATACTTTTCTATCTTCTTTTATCAAATTTATTTCGTTGTCTTTCCAACTACATTTAAATGTGACGTACTTTATAAAAATGGGACTCCCTCTGGGCAAAAAACGTCCGAGATTGATTTGAACATCTTGATGAATAGTTGGAAATGCATGATGATGTCAGTCTGTATTCCTTGCATAAATATTGTATCTAGCATGTTTTCTTGTAGGGAATGGTTTACGTAAATCCTAGGGTAATGATGTTTACTGATGAGACACTCGCATTTCTCTTGGCCTTTTATGAAAATAAATTTAATGCAACATTATTTAAAGTCAACTTAATACATTGCATAATTTAACGTTAAAAATTTATACAATTTGTTTAGAATTTTCAAATGCAATCGTAAAATGTTGCAGTACAATAAGTGCATTGTTTTCTGTATTACTTTTATATGCGTTATTGTCTTCAAAATACGTGGGAGAATTTTCGTACAAGTCTGCATTGAAGGGTCAACGCGAAACTATCCTGTCTGCTTCTATTTCTATATGCACTTAGATTAGTTTTGCGTTGACCCCTTCTATATAATTTTAGACATATTGTTTAACATTTAAACAGTGTGGTTTAATTTATTTTCATTCCCAACATTTTTTACCTCATTGAAGATTGATTATGTATGTTGAAGAGAAAAGGTTTAAAGCTTTTTACCAAGGCCATTTCTTGAGAATGTCAGGGTCACGGGATGCCACATGTACAAGTATGGTGCTCTGTTTTGGACACTACCTGCTCCTGCTACAAATGATTAATGATGTAACGATAACGAGGCGCTAAGTTACGATTGCGATATACGCAGTGACGAACGAAAAGCAACACGTATCACCATTGCAACTTCTCGCAAACTCACCGTACCTCCATGTAATCTTCCGAACGGAACATTGTTTTAATAGACAAAAACAACATGATAACATTGGATTTCCTTGTTAAATATTGCATGAAATTACTTTATATTTGGCATACCAAATCAACAACAAATTAGTGTCTATAATAGAACATTAAAAACAAGTTTTCTTTATAGTTTCTATGAAACATTAACATTTTATGTGCAATGATAACGTGGAATACATAATGCAGTAGTACTGTTCTAGATTATTGCCCGATGGTTAGACGTTTGTATAGTTACTATGTAACCGAGCACACGAGTTTGATCCCTTGTTAGTCCGTTTAAATAGTGTCAATGTACAATACACATGTATCTCAGTTTACGGTGGATTGTTCACTCCATGTATAAATATATCGTATCGTCGTGAGCTACAAATGTACGTTCTGTTCCCAAAGGGATACGTAATGTACACGGAAATTGCATTA
>JAFMSR010001676.1:0-25507 GCA_022818135.1 Saxidomus purpurata
TTTATATTAACATTGAATTTGAACAATTAAACCTAGTCCTGAAGTTTAATGATCTACTAGACGTTAAAAGCTTGCTAAGAAAATCTTTTTCCTGATAGATCTGCATCTGAACAAATTCTTCAATGTAATAAAATGAGAAATAAAAACAATTAGAACTATCACTGAAGGTGATGAATACCCAATGGACCATGCACAACTAGGCATGGTTCTAATCACTTCTGTGAATTATCATTAAATTCTGACAAGGGGTTTTGGAGGTTTAGCGTCAATTTTACTATCTCAAGCCCCTGTGTCCTTGACCCTTGACCCAATGACCCGAAACATAGACAATGCACAACTAGGCATTGCACTTGTGTGAACTATCGGCAAATTCGGACAAGGGATTTTAGTGATTTAGCGTCCACAATATTTTACTATTCCGGGCCCCTGTGACTTTGACCTTTGAACTAGTGATCCGAAACATAGACCATGCACAACTAGGCATTGTATTTACCACTTTTGTGAAGTAACATTAAATTCTGATCAGGGATTTGGAGATTTAGCGTCCACAATATTTTATTATCCCGAATCGCTGTGACCTTGACCTATGACCTAGTGACCCGTAACATAGACCTGACCAAGGGTTTTGGAGATTTAGTGTCCACAATATTCCGTCTACAGACAGACAGACAGACAGACGGACGGTCCGCTCTTTTGGATTTAATGACTGAAAGCCAAGGAGCTGTTAAGTGAGGGCCTTTTTCCCAAGTTATAGGGCCACGAGTGTCCCCTATTCTTCACCCTGGCTACCAAAATGCCCCTTGTGCCCCCATAGACATAGACATTTTGAAAAGTATTAGTTGGCCTCTCCCCCTGGAGTCCCTGACACCATTTTCAGCAAAATAGCTTGGGAGTCAAGGCCCCATAACTAAGAATGCTAGCTCCTTTATTAGCTTGTTACACTAAAATGGGTATATTAACCTATTTTAGCCACACGGACGGGCTGAGAAAGTGAATCAGACACCCTCTCACACTTTATTTTGGGGTATAATAACCATGGCACAAGAAAGCTGGCTTAAGTAGGCAGGCAGGCAAGTTCTTGAATAGACAACGTGCCTTCTAGGCGGCCAAACTAGCTCCCTGGGCAGTATTTACAAATATCACGTGACATCATCTTGCAGTGCAGAAAATGGAATTACATGTAGTATTACATCAAAGCCTATTATCCTTTATTAATAAACCAGGTATAAGAGTTTAATCTGAATCTAACGGGTCTCAAGAAAATAAAAACTGAAATGCACAACTAGTAAAAATGAAGTTTTTGGTTCAAACGATATTAACCATCGCATGGCGGTGGTCATTTTTGTAGGTACTATAAGAAGTGACGTCATAATATTGATGACATATCGGTATCGGGTTCAGGCGCTGGCTTGCATCCAGATTGCCAACGATACCCCGAGGCCGAACTAGCCCTCGGTCTCCCTACCGATGACTCCTGTTTACCACGAAAACTCGGTGACTCGAGGGTACTGCTGAAAGCGTAGTAATAAACAAGCGCTAAGATAAAACGAAAATTAGTGAAAAAGATACTCTAAGTAGGATTTGAAGAGAGTTGGGTGAAACAAGACATTCTTCTAGTTGACATGTGACAGTGTCAAGCTTTTTAGAACCAAGTGAATTAAACATTCCGTGATCATTCTAAAACACTTATATTTAGTAAACACCATTTTGTAAGAACTCACATGAATCATCTTAAATGCATAATATATATTATTGAAAATCTTTGGAAAGTTCTCTATGTTTAACTTTACATAGGAAAGTATGTTGTTACCAAGATACAATCAAGATTTTAATAAATTGAACCATGTGGTTTTTAACACTAGATGTACAATAAACCCATGGGTGAATAATACCTGTTCAAGTTTTTTGAAGATAAGATAGATATCTGCACATATACACGCCTATCAACTAACTGTGTAAATGTTGCATGAAAAAGTTACTCCAACTATGTTTTTGGTAATACGCTTTAAAGTGGACACTGCAATATCACCAGAGATTATGTTCTTTGAAATGGATTATGCGTTCAATGAATGTAAAATAATAATAAACACGATTTGGGAAAATGAAGAACTCCATAACGAAAAAAGCCTCAGTTTATTTCAATTAATTAATGATATCGTATGACTTGTAAGACCAACTAATCAATCAATTCAATATACTTACTTCAATTGACTACACAAGAAACAATTCAACATCATTTATTCATCTGTTGAACAACAATAATATGATTTAAATAAACCACACACACAATTCAAGCATTTAAATAATATTTAAACACAGTATAGAATATAAAAAAGAAAAGAAAGAATAACAATATATTTTTAGCTTGTTCTATATTAACTCATATAACCATCTTTTTATGCAATCTGGCTGTTTTTCATGTCATGATAGTTTGCAAAGGTTGTAGCAAACGTGTATAATTTATTTAGGCATGATTTAATCCCCACTTAGCCTTTGTGACAACCATAGCAGAATATTGAAACCTGTATTTGTAAAATTGATTTTAATTAATGGATGAGGAAATGTCGTTTTTGTTTGGGAACTAAAGACGATGAATGCATCAAAGCAATGAGCAGGTTTGATACAACACATAGAAATGCCAAATTATGAAAATTTCCTGAAACACCTATAGAGCATAATAACATGAATAAGCTTCCTCTCCCATTCATCCCATCATGCCTCGTCATTCGCGGGATCAAATTACCTTTACCGCGGGAGCCGATGACGGCCCCATAGGCATGTTAACTATATTCTTTTGGATAGATTTGCCGATAACCGTAAATACAAAAATTAACAAAACCAAGTCATTTTGCCTACAAAAATATGTGTGTACATGTGAGCAAAGATTGAGAATCAAGATTCCCGATGCATCGTATTGCAGCTGGCAACATATACATGAAGTTCACATCAATGTAACCAGCAATTTTAGATACTCAAAGAGCATCTGAAATGCCATGTCCGGTAGTAATTTAAAATTCGGAGTTCTTATTGACAGAGTGCATAAATGCTAATCTTCGCACATTTATGCTTCTTCATTGCCTACAGAGAAATAATACGCTTAAAAAAATAAGACAGGAATTGTAATGACTTATTTGTAGGGTCGTATCTTCACCGTAGAGGCTTTACATTACCAACTCACCAGATTACCAGACAGTTATTATAATCCGTAAATAGTCCATGAGATTAACACTTATCATTAGATGCGGATAATGCACCGACACGACTCTTTGACCGATTGGTTGAGGTCTCTTGGTTGTAGCCGTAACCCTCTTACGTCCGCTCTCAAATGACCATCTTAAATAAAATAACACGACAGAAAATGCCGCCAATATTGACACTTCTGTTGAACCTCTGTATACTTAGTATTTTTAATATTATAATTGTTTTAGTCATGATGAAATCTGCAAACATTGCGGTACGGTATTCCTAGATGCTACTATAATATACTACAGTTTATAAATGATACACGTTACAGTAATAGTTGTGTCCCGGAAGTCGGTATAAAATTTTCGCATTGTTCTGCATTACATCAAAAGTGCTAAAATCTGATCACTAATTTGGTGGGGTTAATGTACAATTCACAAATAGGTGAACGCCATATTTATTACAAATATCACTCTGTATTTTGTTTTTTATGTGGCAAACCAAATTATAAGGTGCAGGTCTTTACCATATATGAGTTATATTCACTACATTTTCAAAGAATGAACATTACGCGATTTTACTTCAAAAATGATTAAATTTGAAATACTTATCGAGTAACTAATTATTTCAAAGATTTATTTTCTTAATTATAGCATGAAGTGCAAGAAGCTACATCTTTTAAAGTTAACTGTATTTCATCCTATCTTTAGATAAATCCTTGTTAAATAAATATGTTTGCAGTAGTTTAATGTTTGCGATGTGTATACATGTGTGGGTCAATTGAAGTATGAACAAATGTGACCAGACAGGCAATTTTTTCGTCCAAATGACATAATTCGATCAAAATTGAGTTACTACCATTTCTTTCTTCAACAGAAAATATGTGTGTAGAATCAGAATACATAGTGTGTTTTGTCATTTTCAAGTGTTTTATGGGATTTTGCAGGTTTTTATTAGCACCATAGCAACAAAAAGTAGCCCTTTAGTCAATTATTATTATAATATTTGTCCATTTGTAAAAGGAGAAGCAAAGTTGAAATAATTAAATATTTATTCAGTTGCATCATTTACATTTCATTGAGGAGACATGACCGGATAATTCTAAATACAAATATTCAATCTGAAGTAATAGTTTGTTGACATGGCAACAAATATGAGTAAGAACAACAAACTGTTGGTTTTCACAGAACGTCATCACAATGCAATTTCAAAATTGCAGTAATTTTTGTCAAAGGTTAAACAGGACCCTGAAAGCAATGATATATGTGTTTTACATTATAAATGAAGTTTCCGTTATATTAAGAACCATATCTTTACAAAAGCAGTCACTTTAATAAAATCGAAATTTTGTAACATTTCCACTGCTTTTTGTAGAAATCAATGACAATAAAGAATATGATGTACAGACAAACTTTTTCATCATATATCAACCAAGTTTTTTTATGCATAGAAATGATGGACATATTTTGTATCAATTCTTCAATATTATACATTAATAAACGGTTTGCCATGGCGACAAAAAGTGAAAACTTACAAAGTTACTCACTTCCTATGGAACAGCTTCTCAATTCAATTTCATATCACCAGTAATTGTGTACAAAATTAAGCAAAATCCTTCATGAACAATTATTCATGTTAGCTTCCTATGCTTCCTGTGCTTGTAAGCAATATCCAGGAAACGATAAAAGAATGGCATCCAGAACACGATTAAAGAAGAAATGTCTACCAATGCCATCATAACACGATCAAAGAAAAAGTCTAGAAATTGCATCCCAGAACACGATCAAAAGAGGAAAAGTCTAACAATGGCATCCATAACACGATCAAAGTGGGAAACGTCTAGCAATGGCATCCAGAACACGATCAAAAGAGGAATGACGAGCAAAGGCTTCTGAATGCGGTCAAAAGAGGAAAAGTCTTGCAATGGCACCCAGAACACGATCAAAGTGGAAAAGTCTAGCAATGGCATCCAGAACACGATCAAAGTGGAAACGTCTAGCAATGGCATCCAGGAACACGATTAAAGAGGAAATGTCACCAATGTCATCCATAACACGATCAAAGAGGAAAAGTATAGAAATTACAATCATAACAACACGATCAAAGGAAAAGTCTAGAAATGGCATCCAGAACACGATCAAAGGGAAAACAACAGCGATGGCATCCAGAACACGATCAAAGAGGAAATGTCTAGCAATGGCTTCAGAATACGGGCAAAGAAACGTCTTGCAATGGCATCCAGAACACCCACAAGAGGAAACGTCTAACAACGGCATCCAGAACACCCACAGAGAGGAAACGTCCCACAGCAATGGCGCCCAGAACACCCACAGAGAGGAAACGTGAAGCATTGGCATCAGAACACGATCAAAAAGAAAGTAAACAACAATAGTAAAACTGTCAATTACTAACATACCACCAACAGAACCAAGTACGTAAATTCTTTATCATGAACTGACTATAACTCGATATACATGTTTTTCAAAGGGTAGTTTAAACTTCATGATTATGTGCTTTTTTATTTTCGTATTCATGGGTATAATTAAATATAGATATGCATGAAAAGATGAACATTCTGCAAATGTCTTAGACATTCAAATAAAAGCTTCGGCTTAGATGCTTAGATGAATCATCTTTTACTACATTCTTGTTGTACACACGTCATGTTATCTTCGGACATGATGAAATACGAGAGGCGTTCAAAAAGTTTCAAGAAAATTGTCTTTACATAATTATATCTCTTCCAATGAACAGCATTATTTCACAAATTTTTAATGTAAAGTACATCAAAGAATATTCAATCTACTGTCGTATTTAATCCTATTTTAAAGTGTGCACGTTCTGTAGTTACTATAACAACTATATTTTTACGTGAGCGGACAGCATCAAATAATATATATACTACTTACCAATCAATTTCGAAACTTACTCTATTTACTTACTCTTACTCCCTATTGTCTTGACGCCATTGCCGGACAACCTGATCTAAGGTACCGTCTTCATGTGGAATTTTAAACGTTTTTATGCCATTGAAATATTCACATTATCTCACAGGTACTTTCCTGAATAAATGTTCTGCCTTTTATTCATAAAACGTGAATTTCTTAAAATATCTTTGCTCTGCATTTATTTTAGTCCCTTTTAATAATTATTTCACTCTTTTTGATTGCATATCAGGTGAACGGGTAATAAATGTCCGACAAAATCGTATAAAAAGTTGTCATAATGTGCCTGCAGGTCCTTACAAATATATACTTCTATTGTCACAAAAAAGCAAATGCGTTTTTGACCAGTAACTGAAAACGATTCGAATTTGCCCCGCTCACGTCAACTTGACGTTATGATAGCGACTATAAATCGTACATTTTTAAAGTAAACAGAAACAGATCAAGAATATATATTAAGTTTACGATGATGCATTTCGGTCAAAGTTTGCTTAAATATTTATAAAAAAGATATATGAATGTTTTCAGGGAAAATTTTCCAACACCCTTCGTGAAATTAATTTCTTTAACCGTTCAGAAAAGGTTCATAAAATCACAAGAGATCAAAAAAGGGTGCTGATAACATTCATCAGTGCTTGTAGTGTACCTGCTTTGATTATAAAATTGATTGGGAGAAAAGAATAAAATTCCCTCAATTGATGCATAGATTCCGGTATTATTTCATGTAAAGGATGAAGTAAACTTCTTGCCTCGTATATCATGCTACTATGTGTTTCTTAGTTTTCCATTAAATGAAATGTTAGCCAGACGTTAGCGTTTACGAGAGACGGATGTGTGTTATTCGTTAAATTTTTACTTCATATGTAAATGTTCAACCTCATGTTATAACACATTCAATGCCGTACAATGTCAAGATCCAGCGTCTTGCTGACCAATGCGTTGCTAAAACGTTACGTAGGCACTGCTTAAACCGTTCGTTTGTATTTTGATTAAAATGTATCTGCTATGCTCTTGGTTGCATAATAGCCTTTTATATGTTGTACAAACTCTTTTTGAATATTCTGCATAACGGATTAATATATAAACGTATATCGAACTGAAACAGTAGTGATTTATATCAGAAACCTAAGGCATCTCATCCTTTGTGCCGATTCATCGTTCCAGTATACTATCGTACTATATTGTGAAAGTTACAGAAGATATTTATAGATTCAACATATTGAATTTAAAATATTTTGAATTAGAAATATGTAGTATCTAAACGCTTCATGTACATAAGTACATAATATTACAAGTTATAATATTATTATTTCATGTTTCGGTGTTTTCCTGGGAAAACAATTTTATATTACACGTACTTTAAAGTTTATCAGAACTATTGTTCGGCAATAGCTCGATAAGCTGAATTTTGACCTGCTTCTGCACCAATTAAATATTAAGAATGGAAGCGCGGTGGATGGAATTTGTATATAAATAGACTGCCATTCACGGTTCCCGCCACATTGTACCGTCGATTTGTAGAATGAAAACCTTGCTATAAACGATATTCCAAGGCATATAAAAGGGTCTATTAATGGGTAAAACACCAATGGCTGCAGGTGCGGATTGAGTATCCGGTCTCTCGGGTATCTTATTCGGTTCAACGCCGTTTATCTTTTTTATACGCCTGGAGGGGACGTATAATAGGAACACCCGTGGCGGGCGGGCGGCGTCCACACTTTGTCCGCTCTCTCAAGTAAAACGGTTTTTCATCTGACCTTCATCAAACTTGCTGAATATATTTGTGGGCATAATGTCTCGACCAAGTTTGATAACCATCCAATCGACTCTGGCACTTTTGGATTATGGCCCTTGAATTATCACAAAATTGGCCAAATAAGCCTTGTCCCCCTCTAAGTCAAACAGTTTTCATCGGATCTTCGCCAAGTCTAGGTCAAGTTCGATAACCAGCTAAATCGCCTAGGCAATTTTGGATTATGGCCCTTGAATCACGCAAAATTAGCATCGTCCGCTCTCTAATTCGAATAGTTCTCATCCGATCTTCACTAAACTGTTGAAAATATCTGTGGGCATTATGTCTAGGCGAAGTTCGATAACATGCAAAATCGCCCAAGACACTTTTGAATAATTGCCCTTTAGTTATCGAAAAATAATAAATTTAGCCTTTTCAGCTCCCAAGTTCAAACAGGTGAATTGACCTTGTCCGCTCTATAGTTGGAACAGGTTTTACAAAATCTATAGCTACAGATACTGAGTTCTCCCTCCTTGTCGGGCGTATTTTGTTTGACATTCCTGTTTATAGATATTTCTTGTTTCTCCTTGCCGGGCGAAAGGTACAAATGATCGTATGACATTTCCTGACTTAAATAAGTTTATAAAAGTATGTTATGTCCATCTTGTAACATTGGGTACCTCTTTATAAGAACGAACACACCCTTAACCCATTCTGATGAGCTATTTGAAATACAAAATAAATTGCTGACCGGTCGTTAAAGTCGGAACTCCTTGCATGTTAAAATAAGCTGTAGTTAATATTGGATAATTTTACTATCGTTTTTAGTTCGCCTGAGCACAATGTCAGTCGTCCGTCAGCGTTGTGCATTACGTCGTTAACTATTTTCTTCAAACGACATCTCCTCTAAACAATCTTGACAAGTTGATGAAACTTGACAGTTATGTTTCTTTGGTGCTCCTCTACCAAAATTGTTCAAATAATTCCATTCCATGCAGCACTCTGGTTGATATGAAACAAACAACACACAAAATCGTCTTTTCTCTGAAACCACAAAGGCCCAGATTCTAGATATTTGGCATGTAGCATTAGTTTAGTTTCTACTTGGTTTTTTATACATATTTATCTTAGCTCGATTTGAAGAAAGCTTGCACATGTACGAGTCACTCTCCGAGTCCGGTTCCTGGAAAAACCAGCACTGGTGTCTTATGGAGGCGGTCTGGTCTGTGACTCCAGTAGGTCCTGAACTCGCAACCCCGGGATGAGCGGCAGACACCTTATCCTCTACACCACCACTCCCTTTATGTGGATCTTTATCATGAGTGTTCAAATCATGACTCCCGGTCAAAATTTTCCCCCCCCCAAGGGTCATCTTATTTAACATACTATTAGACTTATATAGGAAAAACATTCTTCCTTTTCCAAAACCACAAGACGTTGAGCCGGATATTTAGAGTAAAGCATTATCTAGTAGACCTCATTATTGTTCGAATCTTGCCACTAGGGGTCATATTGGTGTTTCACTTGAACTTATATAGGAAAACCTTTAAAACTGATCCTGCTTAAAACACAAGGCCTAGAGCTAAACATTAGTATGTATCATTGTCCAGTGGATCTCTACCAAATTTGTTCAAATCTGCCACATGGTTCAATTTGACCACACCCAGGGTGTCACTGGTTTTTATATAGACTTATAAAGGAGTAACTTTCAAATTCTTCTCAAGAACCAAAGGCCTAGGAGCTTAAATGTTTAGCATGTAACATTGTCTAGTGATCTCTTCAAGTTTGTTCAAATCTTGCCCCTAGTTAATATTGGTCACATATTTTCTATAGACTTTAACAACTTTAAAAAAGCACAATATGCTGAAAGTTCACTGACTGAAACCTTAAAGATTGCTGAATGAGACTGCTAAGATAACTGTAATAGTATGTCATGCAGTTCCTCGCTTTCATTTATATACTTTGAACAACGAAATAAAATCAGCAACGAGGGTGTTTTTGTATGGTGTTACAATATGTAAATTGTAGATATAATTTTCAATGCAAAAGAATCGTTTTTGGCATTGTTTCAGTCCTGGAGTTTATAGGTTATTTCACCTGTGTGTTGAATTTTGTTATCTGCAATTGTGATTCCCCATATACCATGTATACGTAATTCCCTATCTGCCCACATGTGACAACATTTTGCACGGTAAAAATAAATTAACAGAAAATTTAAATCGGATATTTTTTCTTTACAACTGTAAAATCATATTAATTTCTTCTTTTTCAAAATGATATTCAAAAATACTTCACTTCATTTATAAGAACAGTACTTTATCAATAACCTTGCTTTCAAAAAAAGCTTTCTGGCAATTAAAAATTTATTTCAATTTTTTGTTTTTAAACCCTCACAGAACATTTGTATTTAAATATACATGACGATATCCCCATTGGATTTCTTTTCAATGTAGAATGTTTAACATGAGGGTATGTGTAAAGTCAATTTTGGAAGTAAAAAGATGTAAAGTTTGTTTGTGAAATAAAACAATCAAGTAATAGTATGTCCTTTAATATTTCAAAATCATGCTGATTTGATTAGTAGTAGAGAGAAGATATAATTTACCAGAAATTATTCACGTTTTGCTTATTTTGAAAAAAATATAAAAATGTATTTCAGGAACACACTCAGATGTCGAAGAAATAAGACAGAAGCGTTCAAAATAATCGAATCGGGCTACCAAAATCCTTTCGGGAAAGTTTAGAAAAGCCGAATGTGAAGTTATTTGCAGGAAACTAGAACAGACGAAAGGCGTGATGAAGGCGTTTTGCGGATACATGGTTGCTGCACCTGATAAGATACATGTACAGTTCCAATGTATTACCAAGAGAGTAACAGTCAATCGCAAAATACAAAAATCTAAGTATGGGCAAAAGTTCTATATTCAATGCAAAACTATTGACCCATTAACGAGAAGATGACCTTTTTGGTTGATAAAGAGCGAGAGTACAAACGTATTGACCAGAAAGAAAAGACCGAAATAGAGGGTCTTATATTGGCAAAAAGAAATATTTGCTGGGAAATCCCACAGTAATCTTATTGATATGTTTGCATGTAATGTAAAGTCAACTGGGTATTATACTAAAACCCAAACCATAACGAAACTCCACACATCGTCTTCCTTGTGGAATGTAAAAAAAGGTATAATACCACTAAGGTGAAGACGTTTTGCCATCAGCAATTCAAAATTTCAACTGATGTAACCGAAGTAATTTCTTTGAAAGTCGGTGGTTTTTCAAACAGAATTTCACAAAAACATAAAGATTGGCTGTGAAATTGAACAGCCTTTAGCGTAGGCACCATATCTGTTCGTTGATTACAAGAATGAGGGTTTGAAAGGAATTACATGTGCTCGTGTACTCCTTGGCGACTCTGAGCCATAGAAAGTTAAACAAAATGTTCGGGACTTTCCTGCCGAAAAGAATTTTGTTTTCAACCTGGACAAACAAAGAAATACCGTTGTGAAAGCTTTACTGTGTCAAGTTCACAGATGATTGATGTTGCACACTTTGATATAGATGCATCACGTAAACCCGTTGGAGGAGATTTTCTGACCAAAAAGAATGGAATTATAACGATGAAGGTACGCTGAAATAGAATAAGTATTATCAACAAAATATTGATATATAAACGTTGATCAAAAACAAGTCGTTTTCTCGTTGTCTTTGACATCCTTCAAAACCACACTAAAAACGAAATATTTTCTATATGCCCTAAATAATTCTATGTTGGCGACAGGGAAATGGAAAGTCTATCACGCCCGACTTCCTTCTGAGTGCAGTTCCTTTAACCAGCACCTAGAAAAAAACATATCTCATTCACCTCTGTGTCAGTGTAGTTTTTATGAAACAATCACCACTACTTCTCTGTGATACACGATGTAAAAGATAACTTTTTAGATTACTTAACTTTTGTACTTTTACACTCTACTAAATGGGGCCCAGAAATTGAGCGACGACATCACAGCAGCATATTCTAAGCAGTCCAGAACTTCTTCAGTGATAGTAAACGTTAACAATGATCTTTTGTCTGGTCACGATGCTCCTTCAATAAATCTATATCTATCATATTTTCTGTCTCCTACTCCCGATAAATCAATAGCGAATGCTACTCGAATAAATCCTTTACGTTTTTATAATATGCTTGCCTCCAATTTGTTTTTCACTTTAATACCGATTCTTTTTTAAAGTGTTGAAGTTATATTCCTATAAAATTATTTTTGAGGTTATTGCTTCTTCCTTTTTGAAGAGAGCTTTTTACCGGGTGGGTCTAAAAGCCGATTTCTGATACCATACCTGACTCTCAGACAAAAGACATTGTAACATGTTTCATATCATTGGAAAGCTGAGAAAACGTACAATTTATTCACTAATTCCAATTTTAGTTAGAAGTCAAAATGATTAAGTCCGCAAACACATAACTTGCATTATTTTTTATGTTTTAAGCGGCAACATGCCCTTCCGAAAATTTCGTCATTTATTTAATAGTATGTCCCATTTCCATGAAAAGAAAACCTTAAATATATGCCACTACTATCTTCACTTACTAATTTTTTTATCAATATTGTAAAGAATTTCAGTTCACCTTTAATTGTTCTTATACCGAGGTTTAAAACATGCATTGTTTACTCGATAATTGAGACTGACACCTTTTAATTGTTCAAGTGAAAGGATGTATTGGACAATGAAATAGATCTGGAAAGGACCCGCCAGACAGGTTCGAGAGAGGTCGAGTGATCGTGATTCGAGTTTCGGAGGTTGAACAATATGATTTGAATAGAGTTTTGCAGGGACCGTCGGTCGAGTTCGGGCTCGATCCCGGTTGTGTTCGAACAGAGTTCAACTGGAGTCTCTTTCTGACTTCATTTTCTATTTTGCATGCAACAATCTCAACATTTCAGACAGATCACCATAACCGCCATATTTTACAAAAACTATTTTAACAAATACCTCTATATGCTCTATAGCTTTCGCATCTAATCTTTTTCACCATGTATTTATGAATTGTATGTGTAAATTGTAAACTTTGCTACATGTATGTACACATTAGTTGAAATAAACTATATCTAAACTTTAACAAAGCTTCTCTTTATAATAAATTTCATAATACCATTACCAGACATTCCACTCTACCAACCTAAGTTCTGTTGATTTGCTCGATAACAGGAGATTGCACGTGAAATGGAGGTTTACAAGTTTGGGAAGGCTACAGGGGTTGCTAGAGGGACAAATATCGAATATAAACATACAACGACGGTGATTGATGGTGAACTAATTAATGAGTACTCCGAGATTAAGCCTTTTGACAACGCACCATTTAGTGAAAAAAGGAAACTCGGGGCTTTTTGCTCTACAATCTGGTGAGAATAATGAAGCCAAAGGCATCGGAATTCTTGTAGGAGGACATAAAGAAGATTTGCAATACCATTGAGTACGGTCCTAGGAAAGCTTAGTGGCTTTGTACTCCTGTGAAATTTCAGACAGAACGACAGGGACGGAAACGAAGAATGTTAGCATTTTATGTATTGTTTTGTTGTAATGGCATTGTAAGTTTGATTATAAAGCAAGATCATCTATAAGTAGTTGAATGTTGTCTTTAAAAGAATAAACATATAAATAATCTTACCATCAATAAAAATGAATTAAACCCTAATTGTAGCGGACACTTTCCTGAATACATAACACTTTACAATATAGAAAAACAAGACATAGATCATTGAGTTTAATTTGATTTCTTAACTTTGTTATGAATAATTACTAGAACATCAAAGATTTTGCTTCCCACGGAATAAAGAGGGTTCAAGAAGTTCTGTTACAGAAACGTTTATATCTATGATGCTTCTAAAATGTGTTTTTCTTTCGGAAAGAAGAAACAGACCCTGATGCAATAAACAGAAGCATGTGATATATCTACCGCTCTTTCAGTTCCGGGGAATCAAGATATGAAATTCTCCATAATATGTATCAACCACGAACTTACAGACCATTGGTCTATCGCATTGTTCTTGTACATATCCTAACGCTTTAAAATAGCTTTGATGGATTCTTCACTAAAGCGCTCCTCAAGAACTTGCATATGTGTTGTTAGGATATGTTAGCAGCTATTAGTTTATTTGCTTTCAATCATAACTGAATTTAAAATTTATGAATATATTTTATGTTGATTTTTGTTTTCAACTTTCATACGTCTTGTTGAAATACTAATATCTATTTGTTTGATAAAATTACTTAATCATTCAGTGGACTATCTGACTTCTGCTCACTCAAGTTACATTCTATCAGAAGGAAGTTTACGTAAAAGTTTGACTGATGCGCAAGCACGATCTGTTGTTCTGTACCGGACTATTAAGTTGTTAAGCATTTATTAATACCCGTACGGCAAACAACACTCAAGTTTACCATTTTGGAGGATATCAGTTGTATATTTGCAAAGTATTTTATACTAAAATGACGAGAAGGGGAGCGTGTTATAAATGTACGTTTTACGTATGCGAACCTGATTAGTAGTAAAAATATTTTGATAATTTTAAATTTTGTAGATATCAATTTGTATTTCTTGTTACTGAATTTGAAATTCGCAGATTATAGATTGTATGTTGATTTTGTTTTGTTTCATTTCTTAAAACTTGTTGAAATATTATTATCTTTTTGTTTCATAAAGTAGCTAAATCATTAATACCAAGAATAAATGTGGACTATCAACTTATGTCCCTTTCTAGGTTAATAGTTTCACATCAGCTACTTTTTATTATAACAGCACAATAAATTAGAAACACGGGCATAGAGAACATATAACATATCAAGGATTTTAGTGTAGTTTCAGGAAATCTGTTGAGGCTGCCTAATGTCGGAAATAGAGGACAGAGATAGTTCTTTGTTTGAATATGCTTTAATCAACAGTAACGTATTGGGTATTATATATACAGTACCGCCCTGCGTTTCACCCCCGCGTTTTCGGGAAAATAACCGTTTTTCGTTCGTTTACCAGATGCCGGTAATCGTTGCTCCCCGTGTAACCGTTCAACGAAATTCCCCTTCTGCGCACCCGTACCGCGAGACCCGAATGGTTACAGTTTCACATGCGCCGCGTGCAACGAGAAACGACTTATTCTGCACCCATGCGCATATATATTTTCATCAACCATTTTAGAAGGGCATAATCAGTAGAAACTTTCACCTTTCGTTTTATATTATTCTCAAGGCTTTACCGTCAATAAATTCGGTCAAGGAAATAGTGACCATCGTTTTCAAATGTTTAATGAAAACAACTGGTCACACCATAGTATTTGATTTAATAAAAAAATGTTCAAATTTCCCAATTTCGGAAATGTTTAATTTTTAAGTCAGTTTACACTTTATGTCTACATTTTAGTTTATACACTTGATATCATTCAAAATCTTAAACAAATTAAAAATGTTACAATTAAATAGTACTATCATGACCAGTTACGCTAGGACTGAAAGAGGTTGAGGAAGCTGTACTGGTGATGGGCAAAAATTATTCGTGTGATTATAAGTGTAATGAGAATGATAAAAACTAAAAATTATAAGCAATAATGTTATTATTACACTTATTCCCTAAATAACTCAGCCAGTAATCACTTTATTGCCACATGCGTTAGTCACTTACTCACTTAGCTTTAGCAGGAATGCTCTGGCTTTAACAAGACTGACTACAAAATATTCCCCTGTAACAGGGGATCCAGTATATAACATTCCTGATTTTAACTGATAATCTACAAACATTTGAATGCCAAATAAATTTGAAATTAAATGAATGTGCAGGAATCATGCTAAGTATTTCTGAAATAAACCGGTACCTCTCATATTTATCAATATTGGGCCTACTATCAGAAACAAAAAAGTAACGTACTTAACCAAGTTGCTTGCAGTTCCTAAATTATTCTTCACTTTAATTAAGAAATAATAAATATCTCCCTGTATTTTATCGCTGAATAAAATATAGTCAGGATTTTAGTTTGCGTAGTATTTTCGCATCGGGGCGACTTTCTTTAGAAACTATCCCAAACTTTATTTAACGCGTAGTATATCTTCATTGTATCCATGAAACGCGAAATACGATTGGACACGCTTGTTTACATATGTCACGTCATTTACCGCACATTGTCCTTCGGGAAACGTGCTGAATTTTTATCGTTAATTAAAATACGGCATTCCCTACTTGTCCCTATGGGAAAAGTAGCCGCTTGTGTTAGAATGTAATTTTGGAAATAAATGGAATCTGATAAAGTTAAACTTCATTTGGAATTGTTTTTATAGTCACCCGGTCAACCCTAGGTTTTTCCCGGGGCAGAGTCTCATGCTACTATATGAACCCTGTCCTAAGTGTACATGAACTACAAAGACTCTCATGAAACAGATTCAGGTTTAAAAGACAGATGCAAATGTCAGGGGAATCTAGGTACTAGATCCTAATCTTTTACAAATAGACACCTTGGTTTTTGTGTCCAGTGTATTATGCCATTTTGTGCAGGAACTTTCTGTTTAAAACCAGTTCATCTCTATGTGGTATAAAACATTGAAACCCCTAGTGCTCTGGACGGTATTCAAACCAGGGACTTCCAGACTGGTATTCCAGAGCGTGAACCACTGCACCACCAAAATATTTCAGTAAAAGAATCAGTACAATGTTGCACTTTATTGCAGGCTTATAATTCTTATGAACTTACATTTACTAATCTTCTCTTGTAACAAAATCAGATAATTTCAAGGTATGATGGTATAAGCGTTTTCCAGGTGTATGTATCACCCCCACCTGTTAATTTACTGATCAGTGACATCACTCTGTAATTAGTCAAGATAGAGTTATGGTTCTTGTACACTGCACTTCCTCTCCAATGTGCTTGACCATTGTATGAAGAAGTTGTATTCAATTCCAACCCGTGGTTTTCAAGTTAATGCTCACTTACAAAGGAAAATGCAACAGACCGTTGCTTACCCGATAGTTATAAGGAAAATACTTCCAGTGGTTCTTGTAATATGTGCAAGACGGTGCCACCATGTCACTGCAAGACTTTGAATTGATAATTATAAGGGAAGCTTCAACAACAACAATCATGTTCTTCTTTTATGATTTATATGATCATCAACATTTCAGCCCCAAACGTCTGAAAGAGGTAATGTAACCGCTTCTCAAACTAAGATTGGTGTTCAAAAAGAACACTTGTATCGCTTACACTTTGTTAAAATAACCAATAATTTTGTGACAAAATCTAAGTACAAAAAAGGGCATAACTCTGTAACCTGACTTTGACCTTACTAATTTTGTAGCATCCCATTCTTTTGTCATTAACAATACAGTTTGAAAATTGATGTTAAAGCTGCTCGCTCTCAGATTTTTGTGGTTAAGATAAAGTTCTCAAACTGCATGTAAATAACGTATTTCTCTTTCATCTAAGAGCTCCAGCATAAATTTAAGTCAGTATATCTCTAAATTTACAAATAGCTACGCTTTTGAAATTTCAATATCAACATGTTAAGTACTTGATTCATGTAACCAACATTTCAATCGATTCCTTCCTAGATTCTTACTTATATTTTGATTCTGGACAGTCTTCCATTTTATTCTAGTGAATAAAGTGTCAATCTTTAAAAAAACATTAACTGAGGCAAGCAGCTTTAAGAAAATGTCAAAGTTATCAGGTTATAGCCAATGTTAAGTTTTCGTAACACCAATCAAAAAAAGTACAAGGGCATAACTCCCCAAAATACCCTGACATACAAATTTTAGTACATTACAACCCCCTTATGTCATTAGCAATGCGATTTGAAAGTACGATGAAGAAATCTTAAAAATGGCGAAGTTATAGCTGACGTTAGTTTTGGTGACAAATCTAAGCCTAAAAGGGCATAACTTGTCAAATATAACCATACCTACAAAATCTGGTGGCATGACGAGCTTTTTCATCATAAACAATACAATTGGGAAAGTTTGATAAGAATTGTTAAGAAATGGCAAAGTTATAGCCATAAATTAAGTTTATGTAAGATGACCGATATTATATTCTCTTTCAAAATTTCAAAGCTATATTCTGCCCATTTGATATTAAATTTACTGCTAACATTTCATCACCAGCTCCATTGCAAATCACTTTTACATATTATATTATTAGGTAATTAATACAATACAAATGTATAAGATGTTTCTGCTTTATTTAAAAGGTTACTTTTTATATCAAAAGGTTTTTTCTTTTTACTTTATTTACAAGGATGTTGTAGGTCTACGCACCCCGACATGTTGAAACAAAATCGCATATGCAATATAAAATTGTGCACCGACACAATATTAATAGAAGAGATTGATTGAATGACGGTTTTCTTTCATTTAACACGGATACATCAGCATATTGATAATAATAATAATGACAAATAGTTATAGTGAAAAGTAGGTAAGGAATGATTTTCAAACACTCTTAACTTTCTTCACCACCAACAATGACATTTTAGTAAGTATAGAAAATCGAAACTATTTAAATATATATCTATACCGCTCACAAATGATACATTTTGAAAATGTTCTTTTTTCAAGTCTTTATTTTAATATCTCGTATCGACAAACGACATTTTATTCTTACAAATAATTCTTTATGAAAAGCATGTAAGATATCGCTTGCGGTGTATTTTAAAGAAATCCTTTCGGATACAATTAATACAATTAATGTATCTTATCACCTAAGTATACGCAACACACCACGTAACCATATATATACCGCTCACAAAGTTTGTGTTTGTAAATATGTTAACAAATGTGTACCGAATTAAGAGAACATTTCATTCATCAACGATATAACCAAGTTTTAACGTGCAAGATGTAGCTTACAATGTAGGGTTAACGCACTTTTTTCGTGTTATAACGTCTGCAGAATCTTAGGCTTGGAAAAGGGTTTCTGCAAGCGTAATAAACGAAAATACGTTCATTAACGCTAGTCTAGCATAAAACGTAGCACTTTAATGCAAGAATGTATCATAAATCTTTAAAGCATAATATGCATTCGTGACTATCAGTTATTCTTTTATGATATCAAGAAATATGTATTATATATACTTTTGGTGATAAATCAAGACAAAGTTAGTCATTGAAGTAAAATCAGATTGTCCGTATTGCTATAATGGATGGTCCCGATGACATTTTGCTAAAAAGGTTTTGATAAAGTCGGGTTAAAAAGAATAATTTTGAATAGTAATATGACTATCTGTGGAAGTAAAACTGATTATTTATCCCCCATCGGAGGAAACTGTTAAAACCTTCATATACAATTATATAGGACACGTAGACGCTGCTCGTGTCAGAACATTAAGCAGAATCAAAGTTTAGTCGGTTCAATGTTAACTCCTCTTGGTTCTCAAACCTCAATCACAGTTCAGCTCCTAAACTAGAAACTCGTTGTGCTGCTTAGACAAACATGACTCACCATTCTCTCACACTGCTTATCATCAATAATATAAGTTGCTGTTATGATGTAAGGTTTTTAAATGCTTTGAATATAATTTTAAATTAAATTTTAATATTCTCTCTTCTCCTGGTACAATGGGATTGAAATACGCCTGTTCGTTTCTTTTGGTTTGCTTGCTCCTAAACAGTGTGCATTGTTTGTCAAACGTTGTGAGATAACTGGAAAAACTTTGATATATAGACTGGCAAACAAAAACTGTAAAATCAGGTTTTACTCATGTAGATGAATGTAACAAGCTCTCAATTTTGCAGATAGTTTTTGTCTAAACCAACTAGTAAATGAGCAAACCAGAATTACTGATACCACAAGTAACTTCTTAGACTTGTCGTTTCTGTCTTACCCTTCATTGGTTGAAAATATAAAAGTTATTCCTGGGTTCAGTGATCATAATATACCATTTTGTAAGCTTATTAACATCAAGCAGGAAAAACACAAAATTTTCACTGTTAAGAAAGCAAACTGGACTGGCATAAAACAAGGTTTAAATACTTTTGTAAAAGCAGAACTCTCAGACTTTGTAAATGTCTAAAATCTCTGGGATGCATTCAAAGCAAAAGAAGTGCATGAAATGTAGTATATAGAAAACAAACATAAATTTTATCAGACTAGTAAATAGTCTAGTTGATATCCAGCATGGCTTCCGTGCCCCACGGTCTTGCAAAACCCAACTTGTGTGTTTTATTCACGACTTAGCAAAGTCAGTACAGCGAGACCATGTGGATGTCGCCATAAATGACTGCAGTAAGGCCTTTGATGGTGTCCATCATGACAGGTTACTTTACAAAATATCACATTGTGGTATCAGGAGTAGTGCACTTTATTGGATAAGCGCTTTCTTGAGAAATCGAACACAGCGAGTTGTTGTTGATGGGGCGGCATCCAACCTGTACTATCTAGGTGTTTCACAGGGATCGTTTTTGCGTCCTCTCCTTTTTTTACATTAACGACCTTCCTGCAGCTGTAAAGTCCAGTTGCAGATGACTGTGTAATATACAGGACTATACACCCAAGATTGATTACAGTTGCAGGAAGATCTCAACAGATGGGAGCGGAAGTTGAAGATGTGTTTCAACATCAATAAATGTCGCATTCTACATGTTTCTAGGCTAAATACAGTGACAAATACAGAACAGAATATAGCAGAACAACTTCTTTATTTCAGACACAGATTACATAATTACATTTGCAATAACATGTGCACTAGAATAGTACTAAGTCCAATATACATGGGTATTGGTATAACATATGTTCAACAAATTATATTATTGTTCACTATAATTTGTTTTTCACTATTTAGTTATAAATGTTAATGTTGTGGGGAAAGTGGATTAATTCTAGATCATACAAAGCTGTGTTTAAAGGTTTAATTATCCTGCTTAGTACACAGAACAGTAAACACCCTGCACAACGAACCTTTGTCAGTTGTACATCGAGCCACTTATCTTGGAGTTGAAGTATCAACCAAGCTTTCATGGTCTCTACACAATAACTAGTAAATCTAGCCAGAGTTTAGGAATTTAAAAGAGAAATTTACATTATGCCAAGAAAGCAACTAAGGAAGAAGCATATAATACTATTGTTAGACCTGTATGGGATCTTTACACACAGAAAGATATAGATGAAATAGAAAACGTTCAAAAGCAAGCTGCTTATTTGGTAACCAATACAAATAGCAAAACCCCGGGCACAGTACTTTAAAATTAATCATATATAAATATGAACCCCCAAAAAAAAGAAGGAAAAAAAAAAACAACGTTTTTTTTTTTATTTACAAAATGGTAAACAATCATGTTGAAATAAATCCAACACAGTACCTTACACCTTACACAAGACAATCCAGGCATTTCCACCATCTTGCATACTCATTCCAACACCATCAGTTGACTATTACAAATTTGCATATTTTTGAAGAACAGTAGTACAGTGGAACACACTTCCATCACAGGTAGGCTGTCACTCTATCTCAAGATTTAGGTCAGCACTGGCTGCATTGATACTGAACCCGTAAATCTGATCACACTTGCTTTAATTCTGCTTTAAATCCTACTTTTTACTTACCTCTTATTCTGCACAGATACATAAACATACAAACTGGTTTTCAACAAATGATGTTGAAAACATTTAATGTTGAAAATGAATTCATGATAAAATAAGTATTAATTCTGCAGAATCCAGTTTATTCTATGAAAACATAATACTTACAGA
The DNA here is from genome assembly GCA_022818135.1 of Saxidomus purpurata. Classification (NCBI taxonomy): domain Eukaryota; kingdom Metazoa; phylum Mollusca; class Bivalvia; order Venerida; family Veneridae; genus Saxidomus; species Saxidomus purpurata. Next base: position 21,579 of record JAFMSR010001676.1, read on the forward strand.
AAATTGATAATCCTTTGCAAACAACTTAAGACACTTCTCAGTTACTGGATCTCCCTATAAAAAATAACACGATATCTCAGAAATCTTCTCTCAAAAACGTAAGTAAACAACATTTGTAGCAAAAACACACAGACACTTACAAAAATGTAAAACTTGATACTATTCTAAAGATGAAATCTCATAAAATTTGGTTAAAAATACAAGCGGACGATTGGATTTTTATACCCGGTCAATAGCTATTCATTGGTCAGTCAATAGCTATTCATTAATCAGTCAATAGCTATTCATAGCTAATGTTAATTGTATTGCCCATACCAACAAGAAACAAGAGCTGTTTGTAAAACACATATGTCCCCCTTGATGCAAAAGTTGTACTTTGAAAGGAACAGTTTTTAAAGTAAAAGTCAGTGTGAAAGTCGTGAAAACAGCATCTGAAGAAATTGTAGAATAAAAAATAAATTAAAAAGAATATAAAACAGTTATCTCCATAGAACAAAATTAGAATTTGAAGTAAACATTGACTTTGACCCTAGTGAAAAAAAAGTCACCTTGACTGTTTCAGGCGTGTTCTTGGGCAAAGACACTTGCTTAAAAATAAAAAATTCGAAAAAAAAAAATATTTTTAAGAAGTGACCTTGACCTCCAAAAAATAGTTTTTAGCGAAAAAAAATTTAAACTGAAAAAATGACTAAATAAAAAAAATATTTTTGTGCTTTAAACAGCTTTATTATAAAAAAATAAAAAATTAAAAAAAAAAAATCTATTTTAAGGAAAAGTGAGTTTGATCTTGACCCCTACAAGAAGTTTTATTTGTTGAAGCAATTTAAAACTAGAAAAAAATTTTTTTTAGTACTGACCTTGACCTAGAATTTTTTTTTGTGTAAAACAATTTTATAATCAATAATTTTTTTTATTGCTTAAAACAATATGAAAATTAAAAAGAAATATTTAAGTATCTTCCTCTCATTGCAAGCTGCCTACACACAAAGTTTCATTGCAAGTGGTCACTCCTAACTCTTGTTATTAAGCGGAAACCATTTTTCTATTTTAGTAACAGTGACCTTGACCTTGAGCCTAGTGACCCCAAATGCAATCCAATCTTCCTCTCCCCGCGAACTACCTACAAACCAAATTTCATTGCAATTGGTCACTCCTAACTTAAGTTATTGAGAGGAAACAGTTCTACAATTATGGGTCACTGTTACCGTGACCTTTGACCTACTAATCTCAAAACCATTAGGGGTCCTCTACAGGTTATGACAAACCTCCACATCAAGTTTCAAGATGTTACTCAAGTGATCTCGATTATCTTTTGTTAACTGTTTTACAATTACAGGTCACTCTGACCTTGAAGTTACCTTGAAGTTTGACCAACTAACCTTAAAATCAACAGGGGTCATCTGCTGGTCATGACAAACCTCCACATCAAGTTTGAAGATGCTAGGTCCAAGCATTTTCAAGTAATCATCGGAAACCGTTTTACTATTCTGGGTCACTGCGACCTTGATCTTTGACATTCTGACCTAAAAAACTACAGGGGTCCTCTGCCGGTCATAACCAACCTCCACTTGAAGTTTTGGGATCCTAGGCTAAAGTGTTCTGAGTTATCATCCGGAAACCAGTTGGTAGACGGACGGATGATAGACATACCAACTGACATCTGCAAATCAATATACCCCTCTTCTACAAAGGGGGCACAATAAAAGTTGTATTTGTATACCTTTGGCAGACTTGAGTCTTGAAATTTGTGTACATACAGTTCATGCCAAGAGGTCCTTAAATCTTTATATCTAAGTGTTCATAATGCTATTCGCACTTACATGTACCATGAACTGTCGCCGACGAATAATTATGTAGATACTAGTTTCACTTTCACCTGTTTATAAACGTTCCACAAAAAAAAGTGGAAGAAAATGGTCACGAAATCATGTGACATACGACGTTTTCAATCTCTTTACCCTTACTCACTTTTGAATCTCCTTTAACTCTGTAAGAATTTTTTGAGAAGTGTTCTAGTAAAGCGTGGATTTCATCAGCACGAACTAGTGGTGGTTCTTCCGTCATTTCAAACTTTCTTCCGTGTTTGTTGGCAAAAAGTGCCAACTTCCGGGGTAAACAATAAAAGTAGTGAATAGTTTCATGTGACCTAGTTTTGCAATATTGACATAATACTAAATTGCAATATATTAAACAATGTATTTATTATTTTCAGATAAAAATTATAAATTTGTGAAGATATGATATAAGGTGTCGGACTATAGACCAAAATGTAAACTTCCTAGTTGTTGTAGTGGCTGTTCATTACTATATACAGGGGGAAACTAATCACGTGACATAATTACAAAATGGCGTCTGCATTGTCAGAGGATGAATTTCATCGAATGCAGGTTTGTTTGATTTATATCATCCAAATCTGCCTAAACCTTTTTAAAAATGCAGACCGGTTTGCAGAATAATTATCTTCAGAGTACCATATCGGCTTATCTCAAATCGATAGAATGAAAGTGATGTAATTACATCTCTTTCCAGTACAGCCTCACAACAGGTGTCAACTATCATAATTTTTTTCTAATACACCCTAAAGATGGTCAGTTTGACCAGGAACCGTATATAACATTATAGTGATACTGCAAAAAATATGAGTTGGATACACGCCCCCCCGCTCCCTCTATATCACCCCCCCCGCGTCGCGTTATCAGTGGACGACAGCATAAAATCGATACTACATAGGTAGATAAGCGAGTTTCATATCCCGGTTATATAGTATTCCTGGTTTGACATATGAGCTTTTGCTGCAAGCAGTTATCTAAGCATTCGTATTATTTCCATTGACAATTTATTTGTTCAGTTTCCAGTAATCCAAATAATTGTACTCAACGGATAAATATAATTTGTTACTTAAAGATCACGTTATAATTGCACCGAGTGGGCACCAAAAGTGATATTTTCACAAGTGGTTCAGTCACGAGTAAAAGTGACTATTTTTGGTGTTCACAATTAAAATTAACGTGATATTACACCGATACCACCAATTTTTCTGTTTATTAAATATGGTTAAAACTCTTGTTTTATTGAGTTTGTTTCTATATAAAGCATCGAAAATCGCGGGAAATGTTATCAGATAACAGCACAACTGATGTCATTTTAATACAATACAATACTAACAATACAATATCTATTTATTGTTGGATTGGTTTAACATGTAACACAAGCTATGAATAGCTTTTGACCGACTTAGTTTTAATGATGTCATCGTCGCATGGTCTCCAGCATTAATGTGACATTATGCTCATCTTACTGCACATAGTGTATTTTTGGTGACACTTTTATAAAAGCAATTTTCGGTTGCTGTGAGAGATTTCGGCAGTGGAAGGGAAGCAACTCCTGCATGCAGTTGTTTTTTCATTAAATTGACTCCTCTCCCAGTCAAAATAGGAAAAGTAATATTTGGAAAGTTATTATTTCGTACTGGTAGCAGGAATAGTTTGGTGAATTGGGTTAAAAGCTATTATTTCCTCTACCCTTTTGACACACACCTATTTCAGCTGGATTTTTTCTTGAAAAAAAAGGTGCATAATGACACTTTAATGGCGCTCGGTATACTTTTTGACGTTAAACGGGGTTAAAGATTGCAAAAACAGTGAAAAATAAAAATGGTAATCCACTGTTTCAAAACTGTGGATTATCACTTTTATTTCACTGAGAAAACTATAGTTCATTAGAAAACATAAAATAATATTTTATATTTACACTCGTCCTTTATATCATCTAAACTCTAAACAAAAGGAAAATATCAAGCGTTCTTAACTACATGAAAAATGAGTGCCATTGCATCATACAAGATCTCACAAGAGCAGGCATTTGGAAAGTCTGTTGTTAATGTAAACACAATGATATAGGTTTGAAAAATCAATGTTTTGTAAGCGAAA
>JAFMSR010001677.1:0-25506 GCA_022818135.1 Saxidomus purpurata
TGTGTTCCGTCCGTCCGTCGCACTTTTGTCAGAGCATAATTGGTAAAGTAATACAGGGGAATTCATTTATCTCTACACACATACAAATGACATCGAGAGAAGGTGCAGTGTACACGGACATTAACTCTAAGCTTGTCTGTTTTTAATGAGTGTCCCTTTATTGAATGATTTTGTCCGGGCCATAACTCCATAAGTTCTGAACCAGATGGATTCAAATGGCAGAAATCTACAGAGGGAGATTCAGACGCAGTTCAGTGTTTAAGAACCATAACTGTACCCTACTCTATTCTTAGTCTCCTCCCTTATTAATTGTTTATATAACACTTTTGTTCGGAATTCTGAAAATATTCAATGGATTTTATTTAAACTATACACACAGACAGACCACATTGAAAAAGGTGCAGCGTATATGGGACTTCAACTCTGGCTTTGCCTATGTTTGAATTATCTCTCTATTACATTTCCTTTTCCGGGCAAACTTTACCTGGTTTTAAGAGTTATCTTCCTTTATCGATTTTCGCATAACTCGTTGTGCAAAGCATACACATTCAGATCTTTAGTGTAGATATTAACAGGAGAAAGCGCATGTAAATAACCTTCCAACGTTTAGATTACTTTCATATTGTCTTAACACCACCTTTCCACAAAGACAACAACAACACCTTATGTAAGGGAAACGATGCATAGACCTACAAATGATAGGGTTTGCTATTTATTCTATTATAATGAGTCAACTATTTAAATTCAAATGTTACAACCGTTTTACTATAAGCTGATCACAATTTCAATTTCTTAGTGATACACAATTTTCTTGGTAGTGGAATCTTCAATGTATCTGTCTTTAGAACCATCAGTTTTCCATCTACCATGTCTTTTGAATAACAGTCTAGAAACCCCTTCAAGATTGGGGGGTCATGCTATCTCCGCTAGCGCGCAATGAATGCTGTGTACCAGATTAAGATATGGTTCTACTAAATGCTAATTTTTCAAGACATGCATACACAGGCTCTAGTGTAACTTAACTGTTTGTTTTGATAAATCAAACAACGACTTTTTCGACCTGTAACTGGTTTGAACAAATACTGATCATAACTTAAATCTAATGCTTTAGATTTACATATCGTTTTAACAATTCATACGGACATGGGATTATTTCACCTTTTGCAATCAAAATTTCGTTTCCTGACCTATACCATCGGTTTTTACTCTTTCTAATCTTTAATGCTAGATGATCATTTTGAAAAGCCCTGAAATTAGACCTCAGCTCCTTCTTCCTGTAACGTAAAAAACCTGCGTAACTCCAACGTGATCATTGCTGATGCGTAATTTTAAACGTCATTATTGTGTGAAAATAAAGTACATAAGTTTTATCAAATCCTGTGAAGTAACTACGTCTTTCTTAACACACGGAGTACTGTTCACTTCTCTTGCCAGATTCGAAGCAGATTTCTCACAATGCTGTTCTCCAGTTGGGTCAACCATGTCATAGATAAAATGATGCCATTTAATATTATAACACGCTGCTGATATTACTTTGTCCGATTTTCATAGAAATCAAGTAAGAAATGTATATTGCATGTATAGCATTAGCCTTAACGGCACAAAAATGTTTATCACAAAACAGCTCAAAATAACTTTGAAATACTGAAGAGATTTTCCAGACTGTGCTGTCTGCTCTAGATGTGATAACTGGTTGTCATTGTCTCTATCGCGTCTTCCATATTGATAACATGCTCCAGCATCTTAAATTTGCATCTTGTTGTAACTTCACACCTTTTACAGATTACTTATATGAAAAGAACCACTGTTTCATTTTCTGAATGTGATAAGGGATAATCATAAAGATCTTCGTGATACAGGAATTCTTAATTTTTAAGCATAACAGAATTAAAACACCATTAGTATCTACAAATATAAAGTTATGTCCCTTTACCCTTTCTTTTGGTACTAAATTATTTTCCTAATATAAGACTTGGGACCCCCCACTTTCATCTAAGTAAAGGCCAATATAAGGCCTGCATTCCATTCTGGTACAATTAAAGTTCCTCTCTTTTCTTGTTCAACTTTATTAATGCATTTTGCAACCGGTCTGGAGTGGCGGAACTAACCAATTGTCATGAATTCTGCGAAAAACGGTCTATTGCTTCTACACCTGGTACCCACCAGCGCGTGCATTGAAACACTTACATTTGGAATTTAAATGAGATGCGAACCTGTCCACCTTACGGACCCCATCGTTTGTCTGAATCCAGAAAAATAATGGACTGATAAGACCAATCATCACAATCAAAACAACAACCCAAATGATCTGCTCTTTTGTTCAAAGACCGAGGGAATCCACTGTCAAGACATTAAGATATTTTCCATTTCACACATTCCGTGTATATCTAAAAACAAAAAATAATATCAAACAGCCACTTTATATATTCGAAATGTTCTGCCCGATTTTAGTGTAATATCAACATTTTTGTGTCTGTGAAAATATTTACATTTGAATTTGGCATGTTTGCATGGTTAAATAAGAGGGGGGGGTCCATGTTGAACTTTTATCCAATGTCTGTGTCGTTTAAAGACCCTTAAATCTCTTTTGAACAGTATTCAATAAATGAGTCATTGTTGCATTGCAAAATCACTTGTTTATAAATTCTAGACTCCTGATGCTGTAGATTCTTTTGTAAAGACTGTATTGCACTTATATATACATTTGAGCTCGACAGATCGAACCCTTTGTCAAAATGACCCTATGTTCTGACCAAATCTCACTTCCGGCGTGACAGACTGGCAAGGCTCTCTTCCGGGAACTGTGCCAAAGGCCCTATCCGAGGCCACTAACGACAACCAACTATCATTTAGACTGTCAGACTTTCTTTCCGGAGATACTCGCCTTGATTGCCTATTACCTTACCTTTCTCTAGAGTGTTTAGCCTCCATAACCTATTCACTTACGTCTGGAAATATGTTAAAATCTATTGTCTGTTTCATTGATAGGCCTTCCTTTTTGTTTTATATTATCAATACCCGCCAGCCAAAACAAAAGCTCTTTCGGAAGCTTCGTCTCTGACAACTATGGGAGCTTCCCAACCAGCTCGTGTTAAAATACGGAGTACAGGTATCTCGTTTTCAGACTAACACTTCTTCCGAAAACGAATTGTAAAGAGATAATCCTGACCTATTACTGATGGCCAATGATCAACATGAATCATATTTAAGAGGAATCTAAAGCAATTATCTTCAAAACGTGTTCTATAGACATTTTCAGACGTTTTGATACGTCCATCTGTTATTTGTCTAACTTAGTTTACCTTCTGTGCTGGAATCCAGTGGCATTTGTCATCTGCTAAAAAGAAAATACAAATTCTTTCAACGAAGTTTGTATGGGAATGTGACCCACCTGCCTCCCATGGAGCAAAAATAACAAAGTTTCTGTGGGAGTTGATCACAATTAAATATATTCTATTCGATATACAGAACGTCATCAATATAAAGCCCGTCATCTACTGGCGTCCCCCCATGTGTAACCTCTATACCGTATAACCCGGCAGCATAGTGTGTACGAAAAACCTCTGCACACACATAGACCTCTGGCACTGAAATAACAATGAAAATGACCTCAGTACTTTAATTAATAATACAATTCCCTAGAACAAGAATGCTCCATGATTAAAAATACACATATACAATGTACAGTATTTAACAGCAAGTCAAGTTAACAAGTAACAATTATCCCATTTAAATAATATCCTGTGTTCAATAAAACATCATAAAAATGTCCATCAAATATCTCGGCATAGTGTTTCCTGAACTTATGCTTAAAAATATAAATCAATATAGAACTTGACGTATTCAAAGGGTATCTAAAAGCATTCAAAAATACAATAAAATACACTTACATTTGTTTGTGGGAAAAAAACCGCCTCTTTGCACTCAAACTCCCACCCTGTTCTCCCAAGTTCAGTGCATGCCCTAATCATCACTTTGTAACAAGGTTAACAAATGTTAAGTTGCATGATTGAACAACAACATCAACACCCTGTGAATGACAACCGATTGAACAAATACAAAGTGGTGCCTTGAAACGAGCAACGTTCACGTCGTTTAGTTCAATGAACCAGCAAAGCTCAAGTCATACATACGTTATGGTAATACGATAGAACAATACATTGCAGCTACCTACCTAACACTAACCTAATACTTTGTAAAAACTGTCCCAGAATATAAATGCATTTAAAATGCTAAAAAAATTAGCTCACACCATCTGCACGCTTTCTTCTACAAAAGGCGCTATGCTGGGTTAACTCAACATACAACCCGCTGCCAAAAATGACATAAAACTGCGGGCAGAAACTAAACTCCTACCCATATCAAAGAATAAGTCTACGGTGTCTTTTTATTTCAACCAAACATAATAAGAGTCCTAAAACTGTCCCATACATACTCCCCTCTTCTGGGGAGAAGTGTTGCCCCCTCGACATTTCTAACTGTGGTGGTGTGAAATCTATAAATAAAACATATATCTAATTAATACCAATCTTATATGTACAAGCAAACAGTTAAGCCAATTTTGGTTGAAAGCAAAATGGAAACTCTGACCATGCTAATGTATAGTTTGAAGTATGAAATACTTCTTAACTCATTGACAGCCCTCATCCAAGGTCCATTATCACCAAACCTGAAAATGACTGAAATGATAAGACATTTACACAATCAAAGAATTCTGTGATAATATAAATGTTATGCTAGTCCTGAATAAAGAACACTGAAACATAATAAATAAAATCCAGTTAAATATGTTCATATAATAAATTTGTATTTGTCCGATTACAATCAAATTCAACATCACTTGAAATACTTTGATGTATCAAACAAAACTGGTTCTGATTGTCAGTGAAACATCCAACTTGGTAGGCTTTAAGTCATTCTGGCAGTTTCCACAGAGTGGTGTTGATCGTCTTACCACTGGCTGCTCAAGCCCTGGTTCATCTTCCTGGCGTGAGCATCATCTTCTGAACTTCTTGTACCTTCAGATGCTGATCTGTGACAAGTATCTTCCAGAGAGTTGATCTGTGACTTGAATCTTCATTCAGTCTGTATCATCAGAACCATCATCGCACCTGTCATCAATAACATCTTCTTCATCTTCCATATAACTTTCTTCCTCCTTCTTGGAGATCTTTCTATAGTATGGTGAGCGTCCCCAACCCATACCAGGATCATATATATGTGTAACACAAACTCCTTTTCGGATTCCTCATCTGCGACGTCGCCTTTAAAAGTATCGGTATCACTTGGATCCCGCACCATCATGACCGTTCTGATGCTGAATCTTGTTCACTGATTCTTTCTCCGCATCTGTCTCTATATGTTCCTCAGGATCAATTTCAATGTCCAAGTCAGTCTGAATTAGAAATGAAATGATTCCTATGCAGCATTCTAGTTCTTCCCTCATTAGACCTTACTTAAAAACTGGTATGTCTAGAATTTGGTCTTTTAGTCACTGTATAAACTGCATCTTTGGAATTTGTCAGCCAGCTTGGTGCTTGGTCCCATCATGAGCTAAAATCTTGACTAAAACCTTATCTCCTAATTCCAGTTTGTTTGCAGTGGCCTTTTATCCTATTGCTGCTTTTTGCTTCGTCCTTGCATTGTCAGCACTTCTGTGAAGCTATTCCTAGAGCTTTTCTTCATTCTCTGTTTCAGCTGATCCCAGAAATTCTGTTTGTGAAGGTACTCCTTGTTGTCTTGCTTCCCTTTCAAACATTAAATCAACTGGCAACACTGGTTTTCTCCCAATTTATCCACTCAAAGAGTGATACACCAGTCCTTTCATGTGGTATTGCGTTGTATGAATATACCAAAGAATCTATATGAGCCTTCCAATCAGCTTTCTGTTCTTCCTCCAGCGTTCCCAACATCTATGAGTGTCTATTAAAATCTTTCTGACATACCATTCTGCATCCAGGTGATATGTAAGTGACTCTAATTTTTTGAATGCCTGACAATTTTGCAAAGTTCATACATGATTTGACTTTCAAAGAAGTTGGATCCTTGGTCTCATCAAAAGTTTATGTGAAACCACCAGATTTCAATACAAAATAGTAGAAAAATAGTTCTACCAGTTGTTTTCGCAGTCTGATTTTTGTAGCAAAAAGGCTTGTGCAAAATCTCGTAAAATGTTCTACTATTACAAGTACATTGGTATATCCTCCATTTAAATGATTCCAGTTTCAAAGAATCCATGCACACTAACTCCAGTGGAGAAAGGTGCTTGTAATATTCACTAAGAATTGCTCTTGTGTTAACTGGGCTTTTCCTTCTGATGCATCTGTCACATTTCTTTAATCGGTCTTTAATATATGCTGACATTTGCAATACAAAATCTTTCTTTCATGATTGCTAATGTTCTTTCTCTGCCTGGATGTCAATGTTATCATGACAACCTCTAAAAACTTCATCTCTGTAAACACCAAAACTAATCTTTATAATCTTGTTTCCTTTTTTTTCTCCTTAACTTCTCTATAGGTACTCCCCTGACTAGTTTGAAATGTTGAAATTTCTTTGACATTGTCGAATGCTTCTTTACATCTAAAAGATATCTTTGAATTTTGTCTTTTTTTGTCTCTTGTGGCTGCAACTGCAAACTAAAAGTAATTCATCTTCTCTTTGTGCCTTTCTAATCTCTTTCACCTCAATCTGTGATGTTAAAGTTCCAAGGTATCTCCCTGTGGCATCCATAATGTCAATCACTGCCATTATACTCTATCAGTGGTACTTTATAGTTTGTTGAAGTACAAAGTGTTTTTCACGACTTCTGCTACCAACCCATCTCCTGTTGATCCATTGTATATTTGTATCTTGGGAAGTCTTGACATTGCGTCAGCATCCTTGTTATATACACCTGGCTTATACATGATCTTGAAAACAAAAAAACAAAATAATATCAAACGAGAGATGCCATTACCAAAACGCAGCCTCCCAAAACGAACCCCACATCACCCAGGTGACACCTGCTTACACACACACACATGCACACCCTTTTACAACACACACACACAATCATGTACACACACATATATACACTACCAACACACACTCCCTAGCATACAAAGCAAACACACGAGGACAAAACAGACAATTAAAGTTCCAGTTTCAAAGGTCATGCACACTAGCACTCCAGATGGAAGGTGAAGTCATATGCTGATAGTGCAGCAAGCCATCTGTGTCCTGTGGCATCAATTTTGCAGTTGACAGTACATATGTTAATGGATTGTTAGCATCTGTCATGACTGTAAATGAAGTTTCCATACAGGTAATCCTTAAATTTGTCAACAATGGCCCTCATGGGAGCAAGAAATTCCATTTATGTGTGGGGTAGTTTTCTGATTTTATCAGTGCTCTGCTTGGGGCGCCAATCACTCTGTTAACTCCATCTGCTTCTGATATAGAATCGCACCCTAATCCTTCTGAACTCGCATCCGTGTCCCACTTGAAAAGGTAACATGTGGACAGCATAAGCAAGTATAGGTGCTGTTGTTAACAGTTTTTTTAACTTGTTTGAGAAGCTTCATCCTGAGATTGTCCCCATACAAAGTTTTCTTCTGATTTTTGTTTTCTTGCTGCATCTTTGATTTTGTACTGGTATTACTTCATTAAGTGGCTTTACAATCTTTGTGAAGTTCTCAATGTATTTCCTGTAAAGACCTTCCAAAACCAACAAACTACCTAACCTATGGTAGGTTGGAAGAGTTTGGCCCATTTCAAAACTTTTCAACTTTATCAGGGTCTGTTGCCACTCCTTTCTCTGAATCGAAATGTAACCAGCATACTTCACTTCAAATGTAAAAACACACACTACTTTAGCGCCAACTTGAAATTACACTCATCAGTCAGTTCAATACTAATTCTAGCCATTCTAAGTGTTCCTCAAATGTACTACTAAAAATTATTAAGTCATCCAAATCTATGTACGCTTATTTGTAGTTCAGGTCTCCTAGACACTCTTCCATTACTCGTTGATAAGTTGCCGGAGAATTCTATAAAACCAAATGGGAGGCAATTGAATTCCTCAAAACCCTAATGGCCCAACATGAAACGCTGTTCTTTCTTTATGAGGTTCTGATAATTCAAGCTGATGGTATCCCGCTTTTCATTTCAACAACTGAATAGTATTTTGATCTTTTGAAGTGTATCAAAATATCTTCAATCCTTAGTAATACATATTGGTCCTTCACTGTTTTTGAATTTAGAAGTCTGTAGTCTACACACATACAGAAGAGCTCCATTTTCCTTTCTAACTAAAACTACATTACTAGCATACTGCGAGTGTGACTTTCTGATGATTCCAGCATGAAGTAATTGTTCTATATGTAACTCTAACCTCACTAACCATTGTGGGAGGTATCCTTCTATGTTTCTGTTTGAAAGGCCTGTCATCGGTCAAGTATTTCATGCTTAATTTTAGTATAATAACCAATGTCCTCTTCATTTTGAAAATATATCCACGTGTTTCTTTAATAGATCCTCAAGTTTCTTTCTTTCTTCTATACTTAAGTTTTTGTTTTCAATATTGACCTGAGAAGTAATGATGAATCTTCTGTATATTTAAGTAAATTTGATCTTCTATCTTAACAGGTTGTAACTCACAGGTATAGCTTTTAGGGGCAAAATGAACTGTCCTTGTTGTAACATTTGAAACATGAATGTCTATCATTCTATTATTCCTTAGCTGATATGTGATAAGAACTGGTGAAATGTCCACATATGTAAGGCAAAATCAAAATTTCCAAGTTTCTGTTACTGCAAATGTCATATTAGAATCTATTTCTTGATCAATATACCCTTTAACATTGATACTAGCATTTGGCTTTATCAAAATTGTCTCTAGTTCTGCAGACCTTGCAATTTGCTAATCTATTATTTTTCTTTTTAATTGTTTTTCCCTAAATTCCATACATCTGAATGCCAAATACCATGGCGTATGCAGCTTTGCTTTTGAAAAAATCTCTCCATGTTCTTGTTTGCAATCTTCCATAAGTGGCTGTAATATAGTTGTACACAACTAATATCGGAACTTGTGAACTGTAGGTACTTTCTGGTACAACAAGAAATAAACAATATTATTGTATTGTATTTGCAGCACCAATAAATTCTATATTACTTTCCATGAAACCTGAATATAGTAATGTCTGCCCACTAAACAGCCCTAAAATTGAAAAATACGGAATTTGAAATTGTCCATGCGAAAGACGTGTACAACTTAGTTACAATGATGGACTGCGTAAAGCTGTGTTCTTTTAATATTTCAGTTGCAGTACCTCGTCACAAGATCAAACTAACGGCAACGCCAGACAGCAAAAGTGGAAAAGGTGACGACAATGCAAGACCCGCAGACAAAGGTAAGAATTATAATGCATTTCCTGCGCTCTGGATATTCTACTTTTCTCTGGTTTATAGTTTAGCTAATACCTATTTAAGTGAGTGTTTCAATTATGCAAACAGTCAAGTAAACTAAAGATTATTTGTATCGCCCTGAAAAGGAATTCATAGTTGCATTAAACACTTTCGCCGAATTCAATGTACGAGTATGGAAGGTGCAACAATTATAGCAGAACCTGGTCAATGTTATTCTTCGTTAATTACAGAAGAACCAAAAGTTGCGAGATATAATAAATGAAAAATATCTCAATTAAACATATTCAACGTTATATATTTTGTAATTTTCAAAATAGTTTATACATATAAAAGATTGATACGTATACCAAACTATAAAATTTAGCAAACAACGCTTGCGTAGAAAAAATAAAAGTAAATTTCTTACAAGAATAAATAACGGCACTTTATATTAAGGAACACAATCGTATTTCTGGTTATTTTTAATAACAGTCCCCTATTGAACGTACATAAGCCAAATGTGATAAAATACAGATACATAGACAATAGGGAAAAAGTAGTAATGAAAGAATGTATAAGTGTGAAGTATTTCTGTTTATATCTTGTCGTGTTCATTTAATAAATAAAAGCACTATCACCCAAGATATATGTTTGTTAATTGTCGAGCAGACATGTCAATTTGCAGACAAAATGGATTAGATCAAACCACTTTAAGCAAACTTGAATGTATTAGATCCTGATAAACTACTCTACCAATGAATTTTGTTTGAATTTGAAAATCAGTGTTTTGCAATAAAAAAATTTACAATGAATATGATAAACTATCAATAAATTGGTATTACTAATACATTTTCTTTATTTTTTATCGTATTAGTCTTTCTACCATTTCCTTTAGATTGAAAAAACATGGGTTAAGAGCTTTTTTATCGATCGGCTATGCATTACCGGACGATTATTTGATACTTTTGATTGGTTTCGCCGAAAGCTTAGAATCAATGTACTTTTTTGCACTGTAAAACATTAAATACGCTTTTTTTGGAAAACGACAATCTCCTTATTGAGACACTAACAAGGACTATTTCACGTTTGCATAATTTCTGGATGCCAACAACATACCTTTTAGGGAAAGAGATAAGAAATAGCCGTCTTTAATAAGAACTGCCTATCAAAAAGACCACTTCAGCTTTCTTCCTGTGAGAGGTCTTTGTTCACATTTGTGACTGTTCATGCATTATCAGCAACATGCCATTGCAGAATTACATGTAAAAGCTGTAGGGATGAAATGTATCTTTCGGGCTATTCTTGGAGTAGATGGATACAAAAAGGTATTAGAATATATAGAACATAAATTTTATTACAACAATTCACGTGTTAGAAAACTGATGAGTTTTGTGTGCAACAATAAAGCATTTTATATCAAGTTTTGGTCTTCATAAAATTAAGTGTTGCTCACTTATAGCAAACTAGTATAAAGTAGTAAATGAAATAAGCTATAAAGTAATAATTAGAAGGTCCAGAGAAACATTTTATATTAATCACGTCGGGTATAACTGATTGCTTGGTCAGCATATCAATCATATTTGACCCATTTCCCGGGTTTTCATGCTTAAATGAAGTTTACCTTTGAGACATGTTCAATTCATTATTATAGTTAAAAATGAAATGAAATTTTCGTTTCGGGCTGCTTGGTGCAGTAGTAGCGCGTTTGACTTGGGATCGGAAACCCAGGTTCAACACCAGTGTTTAAGTGGTAGAATCGCCAGGTATCAAAATTCTCTCTCTTTTCATCATTATATTAAGTTAATATTTTTGCTTAGTTTTGTCATACATGGCCTGAAACAGGCACCAATTTCAATACTTGTAAAGCTGGGAAATATACTTATTTCCGGTGGAAGTGAAAACGCAATAATAAACGGTGTTAATACAGGTCAGTGATTGCTTTCTTTAATTAAATAAAATAAATTAAAAGACATTTTACAATCTAAGCTCGTTATTCGATCATAGCCTTATTTCGGCGTCCCATGCGAAATACCGACGTTAAAACCCGAGATTAATAAAGTGAGACGAGAAATTCCGGAGAATATAAATGGCGAAAACGAGCACTTTTTATTATCTGTACCTATCTTCTTGTAACGGCTGTTTTGAAAGCGCTGGAATAGGCACATTTATGCATCCAGTTACTAGAGTGACCCCGATTGTAATTCTTCAAACCATATATGATTTTAACAAAGTGTGGCCCAAAACTGTTGGTGAAGCTTGTGCTTAGGCCGGCTCCTGTAAGGGTTGTGCTTGATAAAAAAATTATACAAAAGTCATCTCTTGTAAAAAATTTCATAAATATTTCACATTTAAAAATGTCTGCATTATAAACTTCAAAGAAATGTTTTCTATTTTCTCATATTTCAATCAATTCAAAATATACAACTATCAAAGATATAAAAGGTACTTGACCATTGAGTTTGGAGTGTACTGAATTAAATAGCGAAATTCGCATTTTAGAGGGCTTTGTAATGGTATACATACTGGTATCATTGTGTAAATATGAAACTAGAGTCTGTCCGTTTCTCATATATACTAAAACAACATAAAACAAAATAAGAAAATAATGAAAACAAATTATATCAATACGAAAACAAAACTAGATAGTTTGCAAGTATTCGTATATTTCAGATTAAGTATAAATAGTCATTCAAGAAGCCATTAGAAGCCAAACTTATGTTTTCTTTTTCTATTTCTTATAGATTTGATATGTATTATTTCTGTAATGTATTTGATACATGTAACCATGGAGTAACTTAAAATAATGGCTAAGAAATTATGTTTTAAATATTACATCATTGGATCGTTCATAAACTCGTCAAGATGCAAGCGTAACACATGTTTGTTAACAAAATGAAAACAGTAAGGTTTCCCAGTCAATTCTGCATAAAAAAAACTACAAAAGTCCATTTAAATATTCACCACATTTAAACGTTTCAAACAAGTTGCTCCATCAAAACAATATAAAAGAGTAAAAATCGAACTTATATCCGTTTCAGAAGACCAAATCAGTTCTTATTAACAGAACTTGAGAAAATGGTAAACAAACTAAATGTCATTGACAGTATTTTCAAGTTGGTTGCAGAGAAAATATTCCTTTTAGAAAATATTGCATCTCTACTTGGTGTGAGCATTTCGTAAGTTAATAATTTAAGATAATAATCATAAGATACTTAAAAAAGTTGAAAAAAGTGCTAGTTTGTAGTATTAACTAGGTTTCCGAAGGAAAAATCCTGGTTATTAGATTGAGGTACGTCGGCGGGTGGGCGTAAACAGTTTCTTCTGTGCGCAACTCCTCCTACATTTCTCAACGGATTTCAACCAAACTTTCACAGAAGTATTGTCATGAAGTGCCCTGGCGCATATTATCGGGGTTTTGTGATTTGGTCATTTTTGACAGAATTATAGCCCTTTGTTTTTTTCACATATGTAATTCTTCTGTGCGCAACTCCTTGTACACTTCTCAAGGGATTTCAACCAAACTTTCACAGTGGTGTCACAAGTGCCCTGGCGCATATTGTCGTGGTTTTGTGATTTGATCATTTTTGACAGAATTATGGGTCTTTGTTTTTTCCACATAATGTAATATATATAGAGAAATTTCTCTTGAGACCAGCCGTTCCAACCCCACACAGAGCAAGTTTTTTTTTTTTTTTTATCTTTTTTTTTTTTTTAATTTTTCCTGAATTATGGCCCTTTGCTTTTTTCCACATATGTTATATATAGAAGAATACTGTCACGTGCCCACTTCCTCCTACATTTCTCAAGATATTTAAACCAAACTCTCACAGAACTGTTGTCATCAAGTGCCCTCATTGCATATTGTTGGAGCTTTGTGATTTAATCAGTTTTGGCTGAATTATGCTCCTTTCCTTCTTTTTCACATATGTATATCTAGTGACTTATTATATCAAGATAAACAGATAATATCAAAGAAAGGTTACCGTGAAGCAAAACCGATAATATTTTTCACAGTTTTTTCACATTTGGTTCCCAGTCAGTACATTGAATGATTTCAACAAATGCAACGTCAAAGACATCCAGGCGTTTATGACATTGTGACGTCGTATTCCATATTACACAGAAGCAAACAATTATCCTCTATATTTCCTTGATATGGAAAAAAGTACTTACTAACCAGGTTTTCTTAAAACAAAATCCTGGTGATAAGATTAAAGTACGTCGGTGGTGGGCCGATGTAAACAATTCCTTCTGTGCACAACTCCTCTTACATTTCTCAAGGGATTTCAACCAAACTCTCACAGAAGTATTGTTATCAAGTGCCTTTGGGCATATTGTCTGGGTTTTGTGTTTGGATCAATTTTGCCTGAATTATGGCCCTTTGCCTTTTTACACATGTAATATATAGAAGAAGACCTTTGTTTCTTTTTCACATTATGTATATCTACTGACTTTAAAAACACATTTGCACTCGGCCAGCAGACTGGAAAATGAAAACCTGGTTTTGTGACAATTTCCTGTCACATGTTAAAATTTTAGAAATAATGAGTAATCGCAGACGTAAAATGGCGTGTTGGCATTTTCAAGCAAGCAGTTGCTCAGCTAAGATAATATACAATGAATTAGGCATGTTTTATAATGTGTTGTGAATATTTTAATACAACACTTTTTTGGAAGTGTCACTTTCACATGTGTCCGTCTCTGTAGATGTCATGGACGTTGATTAAAAAAGTATACCACGGCAGTATACAATTCTGTAGTGTATACTTCCGTAATTATATCAAAACAGGGGTATATTTTTCTGTCATTTATTTTTGAGACATACATATGCATTATATAATCAAACAATCAAAATACACAAAGGTACCAGTATACATGGGAGTCTTCCTGGAGTCTTGGCGAGTTCACCAGGGAGAAATCCCACGATCAGCCAGGACTAGATCTATAAAAATTTTAAACGTCTGAATTCGATTTCTAATTTGACACCTACCAATTAATAGTTATAATTCTGCTTTCTGGTGTCACATACTGTAGTTTGGATTTACAATTAAAACAAATGAGTTTTATAAAATTGTGTTATCTTTACAGCTTAAATTTTAATCTATTTTCCACGCCAGATTAAAGATGGTCAAAATAAACATTGACCAAATACAGTGAATTCGTATTTTAATATTTATGACTAATATATTTAAATCTACTTGAAAGCCAGTTTCTTTTTAAACATGATACTTGCGGTATATTCATATTATACAAAATTTAAACTCTATACTATCATGTTCAGATGATGAATGTCAAAGATGCTAGTAGAGATTTTCATGTGTGTAATATATAACAATGCTGAAGTCTGAAATCATACTTCAGTCAGATTTGTAGTAAATTATATTGTATTGCAAATTTTAAGTAGCACATTTTTCAGTAATATTCTGAGGTTTATAATCATGGGGAGATAAACATTATTTAACGGAGTCTCTTCTTCATTTAGATTACATTTTATAGTCCCGTCCGACCCTTGGATTTCTCACAGAGTAGACTTGCCAAGACTCCTAACAGCGCTGCCTGAAGAGACAGATGCAGATACAGAGAATCTGCCTAATATCTGGGTACTAGACCCTAGCTCTTTTACTAATAAACCCCTTGGTTCTTTTACCTGCCCCATGCTTAGCACCTATTCACATGAGACTACCTCTGGGTTCCTAACCAGTTCATCTCTAGTATTTATTTGGAAAACACTGAAAAGTGTTACTGAAATTTCCAGTGCCATGACTGGGATTCGTGCCGGGGACTTTCAGATTGGTAATCCAGACATTAACCACTCTCACAGCACTTTGATGCTTTTGCAAATTGACCATGTTAAGTTTAAATTGGTTATAAACTTTTCATGGTATTTAAAAAAGAAGTATGAAATAGGAATGAGGTTCTTCAGTTAGTGTGAAATCTGTTATACCGACAACGTTGGGGTTAGAAACCTTCCCCGTTTAAAACCACCCTGGTGTATACAGTGGTCAATACCGGTCCAAAAAACTGATCGATTGGTGGTCAATTAAATGTTTTGTGATATTTTGCTTTAATGAATATTTAATGTAAAAAATGAACATAGAATACTAAAAATTGATAAAATAAAGGTGATAGCTTAAAACACGTCATTTTTAGTGGTCAATTGGATATTTTGTTTTAAGTGCCTGGGTAAAATATCCAATTTAGAATCCAAATGAATCAAATATAAGAATTCAAATAAATGAATTAAAGGTTTAATTGCTCTATTAATGTTTCTGTTCCATACCTCCAAAGTGAGGTAAATATGGACTGTTTGGACAGTGTATATATTAGAGCTTTTATCGTTGTAATGGTTTCCCATATGAGACACCCCTGGTTCTTATACATGCCAGGTGTATAGCACCCATACATGGGACCTCGGTTTCAAGTCTCGTGCCTTTTTTGGTTTTGTTGGTTCTTAGCTTTTCTGTTAACGTCATTGTATGTCAATACGTATTGCAATATTGATTGGCTGTTTTGCAATTTATCGCAATACAAGTTTGACCATATTGTTGCAACCTAGTTTTCTGATACAGCGTTTAAGAATGGTTCTAGGCCATCCTGTCCATTTAATGGCTGATTATGCGCTTGGCTGTCTCGCTCAAATGCCTTTTAATATCGCTACATGTCTTTGAAGGTCCATTACAAATACCAAATCAAATTTTCTTTTAAATCTGGAATTGTAACAGTGAAATACAGTTTGAAACTGGCTTCTAAAACTTTACAATAGCCATGGAATATTTCCCTGTTTGAAATACTGCTGCTGAAAAAAACGAGTGAATGTTTGTGTATTTCCTAAGATTGACTTGGGTGGTCTTTTTGTCCTACTTTCGTTTTATTGAATATTGTACATGTAAACAGTCAGAGATATACTTTGCACATCATTGGAAGTTAACTTCTTCAATTATAATTAAAAATAGGCATGCTTATTTATGTACAACCTATTTACAGCCTCTCTCTAGGAGACATCTGGAAAATTACAAAGATATTTGAAAACTGGAAAACCTACTTTCGTTTTTGAAAAGGCAAAATATAATTTATTAATTCTTTTGTTAAACTCAACTTTTCAACTGAATATGGTCACATTCAATGCAGTATGTCATATTTTTCCTTCTGAGAAGGCACCCGTTACGATTCAGACTTAAAAGAAAATTATATTTGTTGTTAGTAATGGACCTTAATATCATCATGTCTATTACGCACACGTTCCTATCAATTTTAATTGATGACTTTAAGTTTGATGAGCTGTTACAGAATCAGCTGATGTGTGCTCCATCTCACGATAATAATAGGCTGTAGATCGCTAGGCATGTAGCGATCAGATTCAATATGTGAGTTTTTGGGCTAACAATTCACAAATCGAACCACAATTCTTTTTCTTAGAATATTTGTTATATTGATACTCATTGTTGGAAAAAAACATGACCACTGCTAGCTTTACAGTACATGATTCATTCTAATTTCTCTAAAAATTTCAACATCACAGATAAGAAAATATGGAAAGAAATGCATTCATATGGGCTTTGTTTCATATTATTATTAATATTGATACTTCTACCTACATCATGTACATGAGAACTTGTGTAAGGAAACTTACTTGTCAATCACTTTGTCAAGTGAACACATTGGTAGTATGGTGTAATGCACAGTATGCCAGTGTTTTCCTTTGACCTTTAAAACCTAGGGTCATTATGACCCCAGGTTTTCAGATTCAAATATCATTTCTAACTTTGGGAGTCGCACACAAAACATTATTTTGAATAAGACCTCGTTTTCGGATTACACAATGAATTGTTCATTTATATTTGCCACATCTGTAATCAACAGAGTTTTTTACTTGACTTTTAAATATGTTTTAATTTACGAAACCCAAAAACACACATAAAAGAAATGAAAACACAAGAAACATTAATTACCTATTTGAATTTAACATATGTAAAAAGTCGATCATTGGGAAATCGTTTGTCAGCCATTGTGAGTGGGGAAACATATTACACAACCACTTAGAAAGCACAGTTAAACTGAAGTGTTTTGCAACAGTTCGGTTTGTTTTCAGGCCCCGTGCTTATAAACGTTTCTTGAGCACAATCTCATGCTCAGCACAAAATCATGCTCATAAAATATGGAATAAATTCAGGTTATATTGTTCTACAAAGTCTGGTGCCATAACAAAAATCCAAGAAGGTCTCTTCTTGAGCTTATACATTTTTATAATAAATCCAACTTTGCATATAAATAAAACTTTGATTGTCATCATATTACTTGAGCATGATTTCGTGCTGAGCATGAGATTGTGCTCAAAAAATGTTTATAAACATGAAGGCCAGATAACGTTTGTTTTAATCTACAGTTTTTCTGTGTATTCGCAAATATTCGATTGTATGATGCGGATAATGAATACAATTGACATGACGCCAATGGTGCTATAAACACACCCTTTGTTGATGTCGGATTATTTATAACAAAAGAATCCATTCAAACCTTTTCCACGTGCATTTATTTGTCGTAGGTAAAGTCGAATTTTGATGGTAATGAAGTCACTTGATTGACACCTGGCGTCTGGTCAATTGGGACAGAGCTGTATTCGATTTTATCGAATAGTCGAATGTATCGTTACAGCCTAGTCTATATGTACATAGTATACTGGGCTAGGTATTATTCTAAACTGTCAAAACAGGCAGGGTGCCCGCAAAACAGGGCAGGATGCATTGAGTTAGGGCAGGGTATTCAGGAAATACCCTCTAAAAGTGAAAACTTTGCTTCTAGAAGAAGGTAACACCTTCATATAATAAATGTGTTCTTTTCCAATGTATTATGCTAAGAGATGCCTCTCCAAGGATTTTAAATGGTTTCTATACTTATATAATATGTGGATTACAATAAAAGGAAGCAGGGTGGGGGAGGTGCAGCGTGCAGCACCCTGCTAAATGCTCCAGAAAAATCCCTTTATTTTTAGAATTCAGATATTTTTTAAAGGTCCTTCTACATCTATGACCCCTTCAGCAAAATTTTATGGAGATTCTGGTTCATTTAAAACTTTGACATGTGCAGACGTTTCAAGATTTATCATTGCAAGGAGCGAAAAACATTTCACACATAACACATTAGAACTTCAGGCAGTATGTCTCTGATTTCAGATGTACTAGATAAAGCAATAACACAATGGCAAATGCAGTAAATGGAGAAGTTGAAGAGGAAGAGGAGAGAAAGCCAGAGGAGGAGGAGATGGAGGAAGGTAAATGTACCAATCTAAATATAGAACCTAATGTACACGTACATGTAATACAACTGAACATGTAAAATTTAGTCATTGTGCATAGTGGAATCTTAGCTTAAACTTGTGTTCCAGTGTTATGAGATACATGTACACAAACCATTTTAATATGACTAGAACTGTGTAATTGCTGGAAAAATGTTTGGTGTCTGACCTTGGTCTTCACTTTTCACTTCAAATTTTGCAATATTTTATTTGGCCCACCTCAACCGTTTAATAACCTCTAATTATTATATGCTAGTGATTTTTCTAGATACAAGGGAGGGATAAAGGTGATTTACTCTCCTGTAACATATATGTTCTGAACATATTATAAGGTGTTGGATGTTAATCCCTTCACAGCTAGCAGCAATGGAGTCTGCCTATGCATCAAGTCAGAGTTTTTATCTGAATGGGTCCGGTACCAGGAAAATTGTGAAAAATAGCATCTTTTCTCCTTCATTGTGAAAAATGCTCCACTGATTGTGAAATTCTGTTAGTTGGAAAACATTCTGCGTTCATCAGATACTAGTTCATAATTCAGTCAGATGCCTGCAATTTAGACCGGAAGTGACTAAATCCTGAACATAAAGAATTGCTAACTATACAGATGAATGTAAATACCGTACGTGACTGATGTTTATTTATCAAACAGCAAAGTATTTATTTTTCTCAATAATTTGATCAATAAGAAGGGTAACTGAACATGAATTTTGTGAAATTCCATTAAATTTTTTGGCAGGGTCCTATGAATGGACCCACTGCCATTTTTTGTGAATCTGTTTTCCAATTGTGAATGCGTCCGTTGACCGGTACCAGTTATATAAGGAAAAATCGCTGCAAGTGAAGACCATGATCAGCCAGCTCATCCATCCAGTTTGACCATGATTTGCAATGTTAGCTTTCCAGTCATTAAACCTTCTGAACAATGAATGGTACTTTACAATTGTAAGATAGGCAAATCGGTTTTAGGAATTTAGCACTGGTGGTAAACCATACAAACCTGTTTTGTTGTTTTCAGATGACAGCAAAGCTGAGGCAACATTCAGTTTTACGGTGGAAAATATCAGTAAGCTGAAGGATTTTGTTCTCAGTCCTAAGTGTATGGTGCGAAATCTGCCTTGGTAAGTGTTTATTATAGAGCGAATGCAGGCAAATCATTAATATTCATAAATATTGATATAAGTTTTACAGTCTATTCTTAATATAGAACTTTTAAGTTTGGATGACATTGACATGTTGTAATTCATTGATGAGTGCAATTAGCATGAAAAATGTTTCATTGTGTATATGGAGCAACAGTTTACTGAGTAAACATTGCACATAAATATTGCATCCTCACTTTTATTACTGGCAAGGGATTGATCAACTTAAAAATGAAAAAGTTGTGAAAATGGTAATTGATCTTTTTGCCTTCATTGCGTGAATTAAGAAATACTGGCATTGTCCCATAGAATGTGCAAAGTATTTGTTTTTTTTAAAAGACAAATTACATGTACTTGAAGACAGGCATTTAGAAAATAATTAATTTGGGTGGTTTTGCATCTTGAAGATGTTGCATTTGATTTTACCATGGGGGTGAAGTGGATTTGTAAATACTGGTTGTGCTGGGAAAAAATGGGGATATATCATGGTCCGGGGATACATGATAGCATCAAACTAGAAATGTTCAGTGAGTGGTTGTCTTGTGCTAAGAAAGCTATGATTTTGGGGAAGTTTCTACAGATAAAACCGAAATGTGTCCACATTTTATCCTGGCTGGCCTTTCTTCTGGGAAGTTAATATTAAATGAATAATGTAAATAAATAACTTTTAAACAACTAGGACTGTTTATTTTTAGGAAAATAAAGGCGATGCAGCATATCAGTCACAATGCTGATAAATATAACCACAAGAGTTTAGGCTTCTTTCTGCAGTGTAACGCAGAATCAGATTCCACGTAAGTCAATACACTTATGTTATTTATAGTACTGAGCATCAGTTGACGAATATAGAGATGAAGTACAACCTTTTAGCTTCTTTGAACTCCTACATTCTAAGAATTGACATTTGATTGATAAGTTTAAAAGATGGTAGAGGCAGTTGCCATGGATTTTTTGCATCTGTATCAGTATCAGTTTAATGTCTCATGAAATAGGTTTTAGTTTTGATAAATAAGTAAATCACTTTAAACTGTTTCATACAATAGGGTTATTAATAAAGTATGAATATACTATAAATCCAGAATGCCAGATTTGCTACGAGAGCCAATCCAACATCTGGATCACATTTCTATGATAATGAACCTTTACAATGTATTATATACCTCCATAATGACGGATTTGGTGGCTATTTTTTTGCGGAAAATACATAGGTATCGATGTTAGTTAGGTATATAATAAATCGTTGGCTAGATTAGTATTTACACTACATGTAGGTCAGCTCTCCTAACAATTCACTCTAAGGTTTAATAAAGACTACAGAAAAATATGAATATATTTGCAGAAAGTTCTTGATCATCAGCATACTCTTGTTAATTGAAGTATAGGAAATATATGCCTTCCTGCTGATAGGCCACTGTAAACATTAAGTTGATAGCCAATGAGGGGATTTAGATGATTTCAGCAGCTATCTGATCAAAATTGCTACAGTCCTGTTGTAAAGTATGTTAATAGTGGTCAGAATCTATATGCTGGTTAGTGTTCGATTAGATTGTTGAAGATGATGTTTTCATGTATGTTTAGTATATATTTTTGAGTCACTGTAGCACATTGGTGGTGTGTTCTACCTCAGGATTGCAGGTTATCGGTTCCTTACGGGGAATTGTCCTTAGGCAAGATACTTTGTGCCTCTTTCTCTGTCTTCAAGGTTGATTCCATTTGGAGTGGGTCTTGAGAATGATAAATATCAGTTGAAAAAACAAAAGTATAGAATAGAAAAAAAGTATGGTGATATTAAGCATTTATTTGCTTGACTGCAGGTCATGGTCCTGTAATGTTGCAGTGAACTAAGATCATCAATCGGAAAAAGATGGAGATAATTTTGTCAGAAGTAAGTTTAGTTTCATTTCAGTCAAGAATTTTGCTACATCAATGAATTAAAAAATGTTCTCATTAAAATATACATGTAAGTAGCTTATACATTCTATCTCTATGTCATGTATGTTGGACAGAGTCTTGTGAACTTTATTTGATATGTAATTGTAAGTTGACTTATTTGTGACTATGTAAGTGGGCAGATGCTGTCTGTCTTTCAGATAAGTGTAGACTTTGTGTCTGTGAAACATGATAATGGTCTACAGTGTTTTACTACTCTCTTTATTTTTATATTTTGTATGAATCCAATTTCTCTTAGTTTATTTCTTAGATGTATAGCATATAGCACTGTCCAAATTGGAATGTCACCAAATTTAAGAGGGTCGTAGTATAAAGCATCACTTTTGATTTTAAAATATTTCAAAGAAATACTTAACTTAAAATTGCTTGTGAAGGGAAAGAGAATTGTTGCTTGTATATTTGTAGAATGTGAATTTATATGTTTTCGTCCTTTTCAGAAATACAGCATCTGTTTTACAGTAAAGAAAATGATTGGGGTTACAGTAATTTCCTTCCATGGAATGTAAGTCTTACTATTAAATTTGATACCAAACTGAAATAAGAATTCAATACAGTTAGTATTGTGTAGCAACAGTCAAGTAGTTCATTATGGATGAGATGGTAATATTGAATAAGGCAAGAAAGAATTCAAGGTAACCTCTCTCATATTATTATGTTGTTTCATCACAATTTTTTTTTCATGTCTGAAATATGTATACATCATGTCACATGATACATGTACTTTGAGATTGCTGCAGATTAAAAGTAAGAGCGATTTGAAATTTGATAAGTTTTGCTGGTAAGTGATTATGATGCTGCCTAAAGATTCAGGAATTTTATGTAACTGGTTTTTAGATCTACTAGGCAAAGTACAGCAGAGTTTATGCAACGGTGCTTTGTCTGTCATCCGTCCATATGTCCATAAACTCTTCAGGTCACTTTTTTCATTTGAATTTCATGAAACTTGCTCAAAAGGTTGCATGCAACCTGTAGACAATTCTATTGTTTTAGGGGTCAGTGGGTCAAAGGTCAAGGTCACAGAGACCCAAACTGAAAATCCTTTTCGCTCAATATTTTGAGACATTATTACCTACAACAGTCTTCAAAATTTCCCAAAGATTTTCGCCAAATTTACTCAGAAAAGTCCCTTGAGCGATACTGGCCCTTATGGGCCTCTTGTTTTGCAGTGCCTTATTTGCTTTTAGATAATATCAAGTGTCCTGCTGTTTTTCCTGACATTGTTTAACTTACATATCAATCTTTATTCTGCTGGTGACATATGATTTTGCCTTAAAACCTTGGCGACAAATGCAGATTTTGCCAACATGCTCATTCATACAGACTGATCACGATCTGCACTGATGGCTTATGTGGTTCATCCAGTTGAACTATTAACCAGTCCATTATAGAAATAATACCTTTTGTGCATTTTAGGAGCTGTTGGATCCTGACAAAGGTTTCTGCAAGGATGATAAAGTAACGTTGCGAGTTCACGTTATTGCAGATGCTCCACACGGTGTTAGGTGTGTATGTTAAAATGTTACATTTGAAATATAGTCACTATCTTGAATGGCTTACGAACTGGCTTGGAGTGAGTGATTATGGATATTTTATTTCGGCATTCCTGAACACTCATTGTCATTGGGCTTTCTGTTCTATAGATTAGCATGCATTTTAACATGATTGTATACCCTGTGAATGTAGAGTTATCTTGTGGTTGGTAACCATGGTAACTCAGATGCCTAATGTCTGTAGTGAAAATTTCTTCCCCAGCCTTTGAAGGTGTGCCGTGATACACAGCAAACATTGCCTTTTGAAGGTAGATGTTTATTACACTTTTTTAGCTCACCTATGCCCAAGGTGAGCTATTAGGATCGATGATTGTCCGTCGTCCGTCCACACTTTGTTCGTTAACACTCTAGTGGTCACATTTTTGCCTCAATTGTCACGAAACAGGTCGGGATGTTTGTCCCAGTAATTACTCGGACGAGTTCGAATATGGGTCATCTCGGATAAAAACTAGGCCACATGATCCAAAAAATAGAAAAATCTTGTTATGGCTCAGAGGCTACTGTTTCAGTCCAAATATCCTGGCAATTTATCAGGAAGGTTGCTTGGTTGATTTCTAGCTCAAGTTTTAATATGGGTCACCTGGGGTTAAAAACTAGGTCACACAGCCCAAATATGGGAAAAACCTTGTTAACCCTCTAGAGGTAACATTTTCAGCCCAAATATCCTGGAAATTTGTTAGAAAGCTTTTTAAGATGATTTCTAAGTCAAGAAGTTCGAATATAGGTCATCTGGGGTCAAAAGCAAGGTCCCACTGGCAAGATGTGGAAAAACCTTGTTAACCCTCTAGAGGTAACATTTTTCAGCCCAGATATCCTTGAAATTTGTCAGAAAGGTTGTTTCGATGATTTCTAGTTTTAGTAATGTGTTGTTTATTGAACACCTCATTTTCTTATTTTATTGCAGTATTTTAACACCATAAGATTGATAAATGACATTTGTCTTGTAATCAGTACACATCTTGGATCTCTCTGTGGTAAGGCCAGGTTTTTATATCTCTTTTATTTATGCGGCTGCCTGTCCTATTTTACTTTTGAACACAAAGTGTTAGGGGGTTATCAATTCACAAAGTGTTAGGGGGTGAAATTATACTAGTTCAGCTTGTCTGTCCGTCTGTCTGTCCGTCTGTCTGTCCCGTCTGTCTGTCCGTCACAATCTAGATCTGTGGGCGAGTCTGCGTGGACACTGGGTCTCCAGCCACCTGTTCCAGGGGTTGTGATACTTCCTGCAATTATTAGTACAATGCCTAGTTGTGCATGGTCCTGTTTCGGAGTCTCTGGGTCAAGGTCAAGGTCACAAGGGCTCAGGATAGTAAAATCTTGTGGACGCTAAATCTCCAATACCCCTGGTCAGAATTTGATGATACTTCACACAAGTGATAAGTACAATGCCCTAGTTGTGTATGAATTCTGAGTTTCAGGTCTCTAGGTCAAGAGATTAAGGTCACAGGGGCTTGAGATGGTAAAATCTTGTGGACGCTAATCTTCAAAACCCCTGGTGGGAATTTGGTGATACTTCCTGCAAGTGATAGAGGTACAATGCGAAGTTATTACTGTGGTCTAGGTTGCCCCTGGTCACTGGGTCAAGGTCAAGGTCACAGGGGCTCAGGATAGTAAAATGACCTTGGACCTTCGTCTCCAAAACCCTGGTCAGAATTTGATGATACTTCCTGCCTACAAGTGATAAGTACAATGCCTAGTTGTGTATGGTCGAGGTTTTGGTCTCTGAGTCAAGAAAGTTAAGGTCACAGGGGGCTTGAGATGGTAAAAATCTTGTGGACGCTAAATCTTCAAAACCCCTGATCAAATTTAGTGATACTTCACACAAGTGATGAAAGGTACAATGCCTAGTTATTGCATGGTCCAGGTTTCCAGGTCTCTAGGTCAAGGTCACAGGGGGGCTTCAGATAGTAAAATCTTATGTGCTTTTAATCTCCAAATAACTGGTCCAAAAATTTAATTATACTTCCACGAAGCCTTAAGATGTGCAGGTCCAATAATTAGCATCGGATATTACATAAGAATTTTAAATACTGTGTCAGTGGATGTTCAGGGGTATATCACCTTGTTGATGGTTCTAGTTTTAGAAGTAGAATACAAAAAATGACATTGTAGACTGACATTTTATTAACCAGGTTTTCCGAAGGAAAAATCTGTGGTTAGTAGATAAGGTATGTCGGCAGGCGGGCGT
>JAFMSR010001678.1:0-25486 GCA_022818135.1 Saxidomus purpurata
GACGAGCTAACACGTGGTGTTATTAAAATAATGTTAGGTCATATCTGAACCAAGTATGCATGTAAAACGTCGATTCGACGTCGCGTTGCTAGGAAACGAACTGAACTTTATAATTTGTATGTCATTTTTTGCTTTTTTATAAAGTTCCATACATAAGATACTCATCTTTAAAATTCTTTCACAATTAGAGTTTTCATAGAAAAAAGTACTGCGCTTTAATATAACATTCATAAATCATGCTAATGGTACTTTAAGTCATACTCGGATTCTTACTTAAAATATTCATTTCACGGTTTGCCTCTTCGCAGTTTAAGAATGAAATCGAGTGCCCCTTCTTTAGTAAAAAGTAAATTAGTACTTACAGATTAATAACTATGGTGGTATATTTCTGCATACACTTAGCCCGATAATTTTCAAGAACTTTTTGTCAGAATTATGTGTTAATTATTTTCATGCAAACAAGTGACACATTTTCGTGAAGTTGGCAGACTGGTGAACTTGGCAGACTGGCAGATCAGCAGTGAAGCAGCGAGAACTTAGCAGAACTTGAATGTTTACACGCCCTTTCATTTTGATATTTTATATCTTATATTTCCGTTACGAGAAGAGTTTTCTGCGGAACGGTCCGGTTCCGGTAAATTAAGCCAAATTTATGATCTCTACTGCTAGAGGGGAACAGTGGTGTAAAGGTTAAGGTGTTGGTTCAAACCCCACTGGGGTCACGACCGTACTTCCTCATATGGCACCAGTGCTGGTTCTTCCTGGGGGAGCGGACTCGAGAGTGAATCGAAAAGCGTGAATCGAAAAGCAGAGGGCTTACTGATGAATACACTAATGAATACTTCATCAGTGTTCATAGTACATGACTTTTTCGAAAGTGAAATAGATTATTAATATCTAAATCAATGTATTAAAAAAACTAGACTTTCTTACCCACTTCTAAGTCATATAAATTATACTAGTATCCTATTTCACGCCTGTTGTTTTTTGTCTTGTATTTTTTTGTTGCGACACGCCCATTTAAACAGTATCTTGCTGGCTTCTACACTACATGTATACATAAATTGAAATTCCTACGCCAAAGATAGAGGTAGAAAATAGTGCACACATATTGAGCATCGGTATGCTGCTCGGCGAAGTTTTTCCGCTCTCGACAGGGGAAATCAGCGCTGCCCCAAGACGTCCCTTGTCCCCGTACTTTCCTGGCGATCAATCGCCTGTATCGGCGAAGCTATCAATGCAAATCAATGCAAAGCACCCCGGATGGGTCCCTATAGGTGGTGTGGGCTCATTTTGGGAGATATTGATACCCACACCGAAATGAACTTTAACAATTTTTTTTTTCGAAAAGGCCCCGGCCGACCTATATGCTGCTCGGCGAAGTTTTTCCGCTGTTGACAGGGGAAATCAGCGCTGCCCCAAGACGTCCGTTGTCCGCGTACTTTCTGGGCGATCAATCGCCTTCTGCGGAGAAGCTATCAATGCAATTCAACTGAAATCAGCCCGGATGGGTCCCTTGTAGACCCCTTGAGCCACGTAGGGCGAAATGGAGTTTTTTTGGAGAAAAAAATTTTTCGGCCGAAAAGGCCCCCTATGCATATGCTGCTCGGCGAAGTTTTTCCGCTGTTGACAGGGGAAATCAGCGCTGCCCCAAGACGTCCCTTGTCCCCGTACTTTCCTGGCGATCAATCGCCTGTATCGGCGAAGCTATCAATGCAAATCAATGCAAAGCACCCCGGATGGGTCCCTATAGGTGGTGTGGGCTCATTTTGGGAGATATTGATACCCACACCGAAATGAACTTTAACAAATTTTTTTTTCGAAAAGGCCCCGGCGCTAGCCGACCTATAGGCTGCTCGGCGAAGTTTTTCCGCTCTCGACAGGGGAAATCAGCGCTGCCCCAAGACGTCCGTTGTCCGCGTACTTTCTGGGCGATCAATCGCCTTCTGCGGAGAAGCTATCAATGCAATTCAACTGAAATCAGCCCGGATGGGGGCCCCTTGTAGACCCTTTGAGCCACGTAGGGCGAAATGGGGTTTTTTGGAGAAAAATTTTTCGGCCGAAAAGGCCCCCCTATGCATATGCTGCTCGGCGAAGTTTTTCCGCTCTCGACAGGGGAAATCAGCGCTGCCCCAAGACGTCCCTTGTCCCCGTACTTTCCTGGCGATCAATCGCCTGTATCGGCGAAGCTATCAATGCAAATCAATGCAAAGCACCCCGGATGGGTCCCTATAGGTGGTGTGGGCTCATTTTGGGAGATATTGATACCCACACCGAAATGAACTTTAACAATTTTTTTTTTCGAAAAGGCCCCGGCCGACCTATATGCTGCTCGGCGAAGTTTTTCCGCTCTTGACAGGGGAAATCAGCGCTGCCCCAAGACGTCCGTTGTCCGCGTACTTTCTGGGCGATCAATCGCCTTCTGCGGAGAAGCTATCAATGCAATTCAACTGAAATCACCCCGGATGGGTCCCTTGTAGGCCCCTTGAGCCACGTAGGGCGAAATGGAGTTTTTTTGGAGAAAAAATTTTTTCGGCCGAAAAGGCCCCCCTATGCATATGCTGCTCGGCGAAGTTTTTCCGCTGTTGACAGGGGAAATCAGCGCTGCCCCAAGACGTCCCTTGTCCCCGTACTTTCCTGGCGATCAATCGCCTGTATCGGCGAAGCTATCAATGCAAATCAATGCAAAGCACCCCGGATGGGTCCCTATAGGTGGTGTGGGCTCATTTTGGGAGATATTGATACCCACACCGAAATGAACTTTAACAAATTTTTTTTTCGAAAAGGCCCCGGCCGACCTATAGGCTGCTCGGCGAAGTTTTTCCGCTCTCGACAGGGGAAATCAGCGCTGCCCCAAGACGTCCGTTGTCCGCGTACTTTCTGGGCGATCAATCGCCTTCTGCGGAGAAGCTATCAATGCAATTCAACTGAAATCACCCCGGATGGGTCCCTTTTTGCCAGCCCTTGAGCCACGTAGGGCGAAATGGAGTTTTTTTGGAAAAAAATTTTTCGGCCGAAAAGGCCCCCTATGCATATGCTGCTCGGCGAAGTTTTTCCGCTGTTGACAGGGGAAATCAGCGCTGCCCCAAGACGTCCCTTGTCCCCGTACTTTCCTGGCGATCAATCGCCTGTATCGGCGAAGCTATCAATGCAAATCAATGCAAAGCACCCCGGATGGGTCCCTATAGGTGGTGTGGGCTCATTTTGGGAGATATTGATACCCACACCGAAATGAACTTTAACAAATTTTTTTTTCGAAAAGGCCCCGGCCGACCTATAGGCTGCTCGGCGAAGTTTTTCCGCTCTCGACAGGGGAAATCAGCGCTGCCCCAAGACGTCCGTTGTCCGCGTACTTTCTGGGCGATCAATCCGCCTTCTGCGGAGAAGCTATCAATGCAATTCAACTGAAATCAGCCCGGATGGGTCCCTTGTAGACCCCTTGAGCCACGTAGGGCGAAATGGAGTTTTTTTGGAGAAAAATTTTTCGGCCGAAAAAGCCCCCCTATGCATATGCTGCTCGGCGAAGTTTTTCCGCTGTTGACAGGGGAAATCAGCGCTGCCCCAAGACGTCCCTTGTCCCCGTATTTCCCCCGTACTTTCCTGGCGATCAATCGCCTGTATCGGCGAAGCTATCAATGCAAATCAATGCAAAGCACCCCGGATGGGTCCCTATAGGTGGTGTGGGCTCATTTTGGGAGATATTGATACCCACACCGAAATGAACTTTAAAATTTTTTTTTCGAAAAGGCCCCGGCCGACCTATAGGCTGCTCGGCGAAGTTTTTCCGCTCTCGACAGGGGAAATCAGCGCTGCCCCAAGACGTCCGTTGTCCGCGTACTTTCTGGGCGATCAATCGCCTTCTGCGGAGAAGCTATCAATGCAATTCAACTGAAATCAGCCCGGATGGGTCCCTTGTAGACCCCTTGAGCCACGTAGGGCGAAATGGAGTTTTTTTGGAGAAAAAAATTTTTCGGCCGAAAAGGCCCCCTATGCATATGCTGCTCGGCGAAGTTTTTCCGCTGTTGACAGGGGAAATCAGCGCTGCCCCAAGACGTCCCTTGTCCCCGTACTTTCCTGGCGATCAATCGCCTGTATCGGCGAAGCTATCAATGCAAATCAATGCAAAGCACCCCGGATGGGTCCCTATAGGTGGTGTGGGCTCATTTTGGGAGATATTGATACCCACACCGAAATGAACTTTAACAAATTTTTTTTTCGAAAAGGCCCCGGCCGACCTATAGGCTGCTCGGCGAAGTTTTTCCGCTCTCGACAGGGGAAATCAGCGCTGCCCCAAGACGTCCGTTGTCCGCGTACTTTCTGGGCGATCAATCGCCTTCTGCGGAGAAGCTATCAATGCAATTCAACTGAAATCAGCCCGGATGGGTCCCTTGTAGACCCCTTGAGCCACGTAGGGCGAAATGGAGTTTTTTTGGAGAAAAAAATTTTTCGGCCGAAAAGGCCCCCTATGCATATGCTGCTCGGCGAAGTTTTTCCGCTGTTGACAGGGGAAATCAGCGCTGCCCCAAGACGTCCCTTGTCCCCGTACTTTCCTGGCGATCAATCGCCTGTATCGGCGAAGCTATCAATGCAAATCAATGCAAAGCACCCCGGATGGGTCCCTATAGGTGGTGTGGGCTCATTTTGGGAGATATTGATACCCACACCGAAATGAACTTTAACAAATTTTTTTTCGAAAAGGCCCCGGCCGACCTATAGGCTGCTCGGCGAAGTTTTTCCGCTCTCGACAGGGGAAATCAGCGCTGCCCCAAGACGTCCGTTGTCCGCGTACTTTCTGGGCGATCAATCGCCTTCTGCGGAGAAGCTATCAATGCAATTCAACTGAAATCAGCCCGGATGGGTCCCTTGTAGACCCCTTGAGCCACGTAGGGCGAAATGGAGTTTTTTTGGAGAAAAAATTTTTTCGGCCGAAAAGGCCCCCTATGCATATGCTGCTCGGCGAAGTTTTTCCGCTGTTGACAGGGGAAATCAGCGCTGCCCCAAGACGTCCCTTGTCCCCGTACTTTCCTGGCGATCAATCGCCTGTATCGGCGAAGCTATCAATGCAAATCAATGCAAAGCACCCCGGATGGGTCCCTATAGGTGGTGTGGGCTCATTTTGGGAGATATTGATATCCCACACCGAAATGAACTTTAACAAATTTTTTTTTCGAAAAGGCCCCGGCCGACCTATAGGCTGCTCGGCGAAGTTTTTCCGCTCTCGACAGGGGAAATCAGCGCTGCCCCAAGACGTCCGTTGTCCGCGTACTTTCTGGGCGATCAATCGCCTTCTGCGGAGAAGCTATCAATGCAATTCAACTGAAATCACCCCGGATGGGTCCCTTGAACCCCTTGAGCCACGTAGGGCGAAATGGAGTTTTTTTGGAGAAAAAAATTTTTCGGCCGAAAAGGCCCCCTATGCATATGCTGCTCGGCGAAGTTTTTCCGCTGTTGACAGGGGAAATCAGCGCTGCCCCAAGACGTCCCTTGTCCCCGTACTTTCCTGGCGATCAATCGCCTGTATCGGTCGCAAGCTATCAATGCAAATCAATGCAAAGCACCCCGGATGGGTCCCTATAGGTGGTGTGGGCTCATTTTGGGAGATATTGATACCCACACCGAAATGAACTTTAACAATTCCCCCCCCCCCCTTTTTTCGAAAAGGCCCCGGCCGACCTATAGGCTGCTCGGCGAAGTTTTTCCGCTCTCGACAGGGGAAATCAGCGCTGCCCCAAGACGTCCGTTGTCCGCGTACTTTCTGGGCGATCAATCGCCTTCTGCGGAGAAGCTATCAATGCAATTCAACTGAAATCAGCCCGGATGGGTCCCTTGTAGTCCCCTTTGAGCCACGTAGGGCGAAATGGAGTTTTTTTGGAGAAAAAAATTTTTCGGCCGAAAAAGGCCCCCTATGCATATGCTGCTCGGCGAAGTTTTTCCGCTGTTGACAGGGGAAATCAGCGCTGCCCCAAGACGTCCCCTTGTCCCCGTACTTTCCTGGCGATCAATCGCCTGTATCGGCGAAGCTATCAATGCAAATCAATGCAAAGCACCCCGGATGGGTCCCTATAGGTGGTGTGGGCTCATTTTGGGAGATATTGATACCCACACCGAAATGAACTTTAACAAATTTTTTTTTCGAAAAGGCCCCGGCCGACCTATAGGCTGCTCGGCGAAGTTTTTCCGCTCTCGACAGGGGAAATCAGCGCTGCCCCAAGACGTCCGTTGTCCGCGTACTCCGTACTTTCTGGGCGATCAATCGCCTTCTGCGGAGAAGCTATCAATGCAATTCAACTGAAATCAGCCCGGATGGGTCCCTTGTAGACCCCTTGAGCCACGTAGGGCGAAATGGAGTTTTTTTGGAGAAAAAAATTTTTCGGCCGAAAAGGCCCCCTATGCATATGCTGCTCGGCGAAGTTTTTCCGCTGTTGACAGGGGAAATCAGCGCTGCCCCAAGACGTCCCTTGTCCCCGTACTTTCCTGGCGATCAATCGCCTGTATCGGCGAAGCTATCAATGCAAATCAATGCAAAGCACCCCGGATGGGTCCCTATAGGTGGTGTGGGCTCATTTTGGGAGATATTGATACCCACACCGAAATGAACTTTAAAAATTTTTTTTCCAAAAGGCCCCGGCCGACCTATAGGCTGCTCGGCGAAGTTTTTCCGCTCTCGACAGGGGAAATCAGCGCTGCCCCAAGACGTCCGTTGTCCGCGTACTTTCTGGGCGATCAATCGCCTTCTGCGGAGAAGCTATCAATGCAATTCAACTGAAATCAGCCCGGATGGGTCCCTTGTAGACCCCTTGAGCCACGTAGGGCGAAATGGAGTTTTTTTGGAGAAAAAAATTTTTCGGCCGAAAAAGCCCCCCTATGCATATGCTGCTCGGCGAAGTTTTTCCGCTGTTGACAGGGGAAATCAGCGCTGCCCCAAGACGTCCCTTGTCCCCGTACTTTCCTGGCGATCAATCGCCTGTATCGGCGAAGCTATCAATGCAAATCAATGCAAAGCACCCCGGATGGGTCCCTATAGGTGGTGTGGGCTCATTTTGGGAGATATTGATACCCACACCGAAATGAACTTTAACAATTTTTTTTTTTCGAAAAGGCCCCGGCCGACCAGTATGCTGCTCGGCGAAGTTTTTCCGCTGTTGACAGGGGAAATCAGCGCTGCCCCAAGACGTCCGTTGTCCGCGTACTTTCTGGGCGATCAATCGCCTTCTGCGGAGAAGCTATCAATGCAATTCGAACTGAAATCACCCCGGATGGGTCCCTTGTAGACCCCTTGAGCCACGCGGCGAAATGGGCCATTTTGGGAGAAATGGATTTTTTTGGCCGAAAAGGCCCCGGAAAAGCTCTCGGCAAGTTTTCCGCCTGCAGATGCATATGCTGCTCGGCGAAGTTTTT
The DNA here is from genome assembly GCA_022818135.1 of Saxidomus purpurata. Taxonomy (NCBI): domain Eukaryota; kingdom Metazoa; phylum Mollusca; class Bivalvia; order Venerida; family Veneridae; genus Saxidomus; species Saxidomus purpurata. The sequence goes on from JAFMSR010001678.1 coordinate 7,399, forward strand.
CCGCTGTTGACAGGGGAAATCAGCGCTGCCCCAAGACGTCCCTTGTCCCCGTACTTTCCTGGCGATCAATCGCCTGTATCGGCGAAGCTATCAATGCAAATCAATGCAAAGCACCCCGGATGGGTCCCTATAGGTGGTGTGGGCTCATTTTGGGAGATATTGATACCCACACCGAAATGAACTTTAACAAATTTTTTTTTCGAAAAGGCCCCGGCCGACCTATAGGCTGCTCGGCGAAGTTTTTCCGCTCTCGACAGGGGAAATCAGCGCTGCCCCAAGACGTCCGTTGTCCGCGTACTTTCTGGGCGATCAATCGCCTTCTGCGGAGAAGCTATCAATGCAATTCGAACTGAAATCAGCCCGGATGGGTCCCTTGTAGACCCCCTTGAGCCACGTAGGGCGAAATGGAGTTTTTTTGGAGAAAAAATTTTTCGGCCGAAAAGGCCCCCTATGCATATGCTGCTCGGCGAAGTTTTTCCGCTGTTGACAGGGGAAATCAGCGCTGCCCCAAGACGTCCCTTGTCCCCGTACTTTCCTGGCGATCAATCGCCTGTATCGGCGAAGCTATCAATGCAAATCAATGCAAAGCACCCCGGATGGGTCCCTATAGGTGGTGTGGGCTCATTTTGGGAGATATTGATACCCACACCGAAATGAACTTTAACAAATTTTTTTTCGAAAAGGCCCCGGCCGACCTATAGGCTGCTCGGCGAAGTTTTTCCGCTCTCGACAGGGGAAATCAGCGCTGCCCCAAGACGTCCGTTGTCCGCGTACTTTCTGGGCGATCAATCGCCTTCTGCGGAGAAGCTATCAATGCAATTCAACTGAAATCAGCCCGGATGGGTCCCTTGTAGACCCTTTGAGCCACGTAGGGCGAAATGGATTTTTTTGGAGAAAAAAATTTTTCGGCCGAAAAGGCCCCCTATGCATATGCTGCTCGGCGAAGTTTTTCCGCTGTTGACAGGGGAAATCAGCGCTGCCCCAAGACGTCCCTTGTCCCCGTACTTTCCTGGCGATCAATCGCCTGTATCGGCGAAGCTATCAATGCAAATCAATGCAAAGCACCCCGGATGGGTCCCTATAGGTGGTGTGGGCTCATTTTGGGAGATATTGATACCCACACCGAAATGAACTTTAACAAATTTTTTTTCGAAAAGGCCCCGGCCGACCTATAGGCTGCTCGGCGAAGTTTTTCCGCTCTCGACAGGGGAAATCAGCGCTGCCCCAAGACGTCCGTTGTCCGCGTACTTTCTGGGCGATCAATCGCCTTCTGCGGAGAAGCTATCAATGCAATTCAACTGAAATCAGCCCGGATGGGTCCCTTGTAGACCCCTTGAGCCACGTAGGGCGAAATGGAGTTTTTTTGGAGAAAAAAATTTTTCGGCCGAAAAGGCCCCCTATGCATATGCTGCTCGGCGAAGTTTTTCCGCTGTTGACAGGGGAAATCAGCGCTGCCCCAAGACGTCCCTTGTCCCCGTACTTTCCTGGCGATCAATCGCCTGTATCGGCGAAGCTATCAATGCAAATCAATGCAAAGCACCCCGGATGGGTCCCTATAGGTGGTGTGGGCTCATTTTGGGAGATATTGATACCCACACCGAAATGAACTTTAACAATTTTTTTTTTCGAAAAGGCCCCGGCCGACCTATAGGCTGCTCGGCGAAGTTTTTCCGCTCTCGACAGGGGAAATCAGCGCTGCCCCAAGACGTCCGTTGTCCGCGTCGCGTACTTTCTGGGCGATCAATCGCCTTCTGCGGAGAAGCTATCAATGCAATTCAACTGAAATCACCCCCGGATGGGTCCCTTGTAGACCCCTTGAGCCACGTAGGGCGAAATGGAGTTTTTTTGGAGAAAAAATTTTTCGGCCGAAAAGGCCCCCTATGCATATGCTGCTCGGCGAAGTTTTTCCGCTGTTGACAGGGGAAATCAGCGCTGCCCCAAGACGTCCCTTGTCCCCGTACTTTCCTTGGCGATCAATCGCCTGTATCGGCGAAGCTATCAATGCAAATCAATGCCAAAGCACCCCGGATGGGTCCCGGTCTAGGTGGTGTGGGCTCATTTTGGGAGATATTGATACCCACACCGAAATGAACTTTAAAATTTTTTTTCGAAAAGGCCCCGGCCGACCTATAGGCTGCTCGGCGAAGTTTTTCCGCTCTCGACAGGGGAAATCAGCGCTGCCCCAAGACGTCCGTTGTCCGCGTACTTTCTGGGCGATCAATCGCCTTCTGCGGAGAAGCTATCAATGCAATTCAACTGAAATCAGCCCGGATGGGTCCCTTGTAGACCCCTTGAGCCACGTAGGGCGAAATGGAGTTTTTTTGGAGAAAAAAATTTTTCGGCCGAAAAAGGCCCCCTATGCATATGCTGCTCGGCGAAGTTTTTCCGCTGTTGACAGGGGAAATCAGCGCTGCCCCAAGACGTCCCTTGTCCCCGTACTTTCCTGGCGATCAATCGCCTGTATCGGCGAAGCTATCAATGCAAATCAATGCAAAGCACCCCGGATGGGTCCCTATAGGTGGTGTGGGCTCATTTTGGGAGATATTGATACCCACACCGAAATGAACTTTAACAAATTTTTTTTCGAAAAGGCCCCGGCCGACCTATAGGCTGCTCGGCGAAGTTTTTCCGCTCTCGACAGGGGAAATCAGCGCTGCCCCAAGACGTCCGTTGTCCGCGTACTTTCTGGGCGATCAATCGCCTTCTGCGGAGAAGCTATCAATGCAATTCGACTGAAATCAGCGCGGATGGGTCCCTTGTAGACCCCTTGAGCCACGTAGGGCGAAATGGAGTTTTTTTGGAGAAAAAAATTTTTCGGCCGAAAAGGCCCCCTATGCATATGCTGCTCGGCGAAGTTTTTCCGCTGTTGACAGGGGAAATCAGCGCTGCCCCAAGACGTCCCTTGTCCCCGTACTTTCCTGGCGATCAATCGCCTGTATCGGCGAAGCTATCAATGCAAATCAATGCAAAGCACCCCGGATGGGTCCCTATTAGGTGGTGTGGGCTCATTTTGGGAGATATTGATACCCACACCGAAATGAACTTTAACAAATTTTTTTTTCGAAAAGGCCCCGGCCGACCTATAGGCTGCTCGGCGAAGTTTTTCCGCTCTCGACAGGGGAAATCAGCGCTGCCCCAAGACGTCCGTTGTCCGCGTACTTTCTGGGCGATCAATCGCCTTCTGCGGAGAAGCTATCAATGCAATTCGACTGAAATCAGCGCGGATGGGTCCCTTGTAGACCCCTTGAGCCACGTAGGGCGAAATGGAGTTTTTTTGGAGAAAAAAATTTTTCGGCCGAAAAGGCCCCCTATGCATATGCTGCTCGGCGAAGTTTTTCCGCTGTTGACAGGGGAAATCAGCGCTGCCCCAAGACGTGCCTTGTCCCCGTACTTTCCTGGCGATCAATCGCCGGTATCGGCGAAGCTATCAATGCAAATCAATGCAAAGCACCCCGGATGGGTCCCTATAGGTGGTGTGGGCTCATTTTGGGAGATATTGATACCCACACCGAAATGAACTTTAACAAATTTTTTTTTCGAAAAGGCCCCGGCCGACCTATAGGCTGCTCGGCGAAGTTTTTCCGCTCTCGACAGGGGAAATCAGCGCTGCCCCAAGACGTCCGTTGTCCGCGTACTTTCTGGGCGATCAATCGCCTTCTGCGGAGAAGCTATCAATGCAATTCGACTGAAATCAGCCCGGATGGGTCCCTTGTAGACCCCTTGAGCCACGTAGGGCGAAATGGAGTTTTTTTGGAGAAAAATTTTTTCGGCCGAAAAGACCCCCTATGCATATGCTGCTCGGCGAAGTTTTTCCGCTGTTGACAGGGGAAATCAGCGCTGCCCCAAGACGTCCCTTGTCCCCGTACTTTCCTGGCGATCAATCGCCTGTATCGGCGAAGCTATCAATGCAAATCAATGCAAAGCACCCCGGATGGGTCCCTATAGGTGGTGTGGGCTCATTTTGGGAGATATTGATACCCACACCGAAATGAACTTTAACAAATTTTTTTCCCGAAAAGGCCCCGGCCGACCGATATGCTGCTCCGCTCTCCGCGAGTTTTGCTCCCCTCGACAGGAACTAGCGCTGCTCCCAAGACGTCCGTTGTCCGCGTACTTTCTGGGCGATCAATCGCCTTCTGCGGAGAAGCTATCAATGCAATTCGACTGAAATCACCCGGATGGGTCCCGCTTGTAGACCCCTTGAGCCACGTAGGGCGAAATGGAGTTTTTTAAAAAAAGTTTTTCGGCCGAAAAGACTTTTCCCCCCAAAAGGCCCCCTATGCTATGCTGCTCGGCGAAGTTTTTCCGCTGTCGACAGGGGAAATCAGCGCTGCCCCAAGACGTCCCTTGTCCCCGTACTTTCTTGGCGATCAATCCCCCTGGGTGCCCGTCATCGGCGAAGCTATCAATGCAAATCAATGCAAAGCACCCCGGATGGGATCCGTTCCCTATAGGCGGTGTGGGCTCATTTTGGGAGATATTGATACCCACACCGAAATGAACTTTAACATTTTTTTTTTTTTTTCGAAAAGGCCCCGGCCGACCTATAGGCTGCTCGGCGAAGTTTTTCCGCTGTTCTCGACAGGGGAAATCAGCGCTGCCCCAAGACGTCCGTTGTCCGCGTACTTTCTGGGCGATCAATCGCCTTCTGCGGAGAAGCTATCAATGCAATTCAACTGAAATCAGCCCGGATGGGTCCCTTGTAGACCCCTTGAGCCACGTAGGGCGAAATGGAGGTTTTTTGGAGAAAAAAAATTTTTCGGCCGAAAAGGCCCCCTATGCATATGCTGCTCGGCGAAGTTTTTCCGCTGTTGACAGGGGAAATCAGCGCTGCCCCAAGACGTCCCTTGTCCCCGTACTTTCCTGGCGATCAATCGCCTGTATCGGCGAAGCTATCAATGCAAATCAATGCAAAGCACCCCGGATGGGTCCCTATAGGTGGTGTGGGCTCATTTTGGGAGATATTGATACCCACACCGAAATGAACTTTAACAATTTTTTTTTTTTTTTTTTTTTTTTTTTTTTTTTTTTTTCGAAAAGGCCCCGGCCGACCTATAGGCTGCTCGGCGAAGTTTTTCCGCTCTCGACAGGGGAAATCAGCGCTGCCCCAAGACGTCCGTTGTCCGCGTACTTTCTGGGCGATCAATCGCCTTCTGCGGAGAAGCTATCAATGCAATTCAACTGAAATCAGCCCGGATGGGTCCCTTGTAGACCCCTTGAGCCACGTAGGGCGAAATGGAGTTTTTTTGGAGAGAAAAAAATTTTTCGGCCGAAAAGGCCCCCTATGCATATGCTGCTCGGCGAAGTTTTTCCGCTGTTGACAGGGGAAATCAGCGCTGCCCCAAGACGTCCCTTGTCCCCGTACTTTCCTGGCGATCAATCGCCTGTATCGGCGAAGCTATCAATGCAAATCAATGCAAAGCACCCCGGATGGGTCCCTATAGGTGGTGTGGGCTCATTTTGGGAGATATTGATACCCACACCGAAATGAACTTTAACAAATTTTTTTTCGAAAAGGCCCCGGCCGACCTATAGGCTGCTCGGCGAAGTTTTTCCGCTCTCGACAGGGGAAATCAGCGCTGCCCCAAGACGTCCGTTGTCCGCGTACTTTCTGGGCGATCAATCGCCTTCTGCGGAGAAGCTATCAATGCAATTCAACTGAAATCAGCCCGGATGGGTCCCTTGTAGACCCCTTGAGCCACGTAGGGCGAAATGGAGTTTTTTTGGAGAAAAAAATTTTTCGGCCGAAAAGGCCCCCTATGCATATGCTGCTCGGCGAAGTTTTTCCGCTGTTGACAGGGGAAATCAGCGCTGCCCCAAGACGTCCCTTGTCCCCGTACTTTCCTGGCGATCAATCGCCTGTATCGGCGAAGCTATCAATGCAAATCAATGCAAAGCACCCCGGATGGGTCCCTATAGGTGGTGTGGGCTCATTTTGGGAGATATTGATACCCACACCGAAATGAACTTTAACAAATTTTTTTTCGAAAAGGCCCCGGCCGACCTATAGGCTGCTCGGCGAAGTTTTTCCGCTCTCGACAGGGGAAATCAGCGCTGCCCCAAGACGTCCGTTGTCCGCGTACTTTCTGGGCGATCAATCGCCTTCTGCGGAGAAGCTATCAATGCAATTCAACTGAAATCAGCCCGGATGGGTCCCTTGTAGACCCCTTGAGCCACGTAGGGCGAAATGGAGTTTTTTTGGAGAAAAAAATTTTTCGGCCGAAAAGGCCCCCTATGCATATGCTGCTCGGCGAAGTTTTTCCGCTGTTGACAGGGGAAATCAGCGCTGCCCCAAGACGTCCCTTGTCCCCGTACTTTCCTGGCGATCAATCGCCTGTATCGGCGAAGCTATCAATGCAAATCAATGCAAAGCACCCCGGATGGGTCCCTATAGGTGGTGTGGGCTCATTTTGGGAGATATTGATACCCACACCGAAATGAACTTTAACAAATTTTTTTTTCGAAAAGGCCCCGGCCGACCTATAGGCTGCTCGGCGAAGTTTTTCCGCTCTCGACAGGGGAAATCAGCGCTGCCCCAAGACGTCCGTTGTCCGCGTACTTTCTGGGCGATCAATCGCCTTCTGCGGAGAAGCTATCAATGCAATTCAACTGAAATCAGCCCGGATGGGTCCCTTGTAGACCCCTTGAGCCACGTAGGGCGAAATGGAGTTTTTTTGGAGAAAAAAATTTTTCGGCCGAAAAGGCCCCCTATGCATATGCTGCTCGGCGAAGTTTTTCCGCTGTTGACAGGGGAAATCAGCGCTGCCCCAAGACGTCCCTTGTCCCCGTACTTTCCTGGCGATCAATCGCCTGTATCGGCGAAGCTATCAATGCAAATCAATGCAAAGCACCCCGGATGGGTCCCTATAGGTGGTGTGGGCTCATTTTGGGAGATATTGATACCCACACCGAAATGAACTTTAACAAATTTTTTTTCGAAAAGGCCCCGGCCGACCTATAGGCTGCTCGGCGAAGTTTTTCCGCTCTCGACAGGGGAAATCAGCGCTGCCCCAAGACGTCCGTTGTCCGCGTACTTTCTGGGCGATCAATCGCCTTCTGCGGAGAAGCTATCAATGCAATTCAACTGAAATCAGCCCGGATGGGTCCCTTGTAGACCCCTTGAGCCACGTAGGGCGAAATGGAGTTTTTTTGGAGAAAAAAATTTTTCGGCCGAAAAGGCCCCCTATGCATATGCTGCTCGGCGAAGTTTTTCCGCTGTTGACAGGGGAAATCAGCGCTGCCCCAAGACGTCCCTTGTCCCCGTACTTTCCTGGCGATCAATCGCCTGTATCGGCGAAGCTATCAATGCAAATCAATGCAAAGCACCCCGGATGGGTCCCTATAGGTGGTGTGGGCTCATTTTGGGAGATATTGATACCCACACCGAAATGAACTTTAACAAATTTTTTTCGAAAAGGCCCCGGCCGACCTATCCCCCCCCCCTTCCCCCCCCCCCCCCAAACCCCCCCCCCCCCCCCCCCCCCCCCCCCCCCCCCCCCCCCCCCCCCCCCCCCCCCCCCCCCCCCCCCCCCCCCCCCCCCCCCCCCCCCCCCCCCCCCCCCCCCCCCCCCCCCCCCCCCCCCCCCCCCCCCCCCCCCCCCCCCCCCCCCCCCCCCCCCCCCCCCCCCCCCCCCCCCCCCCCCCCCCCCCCCCCCCCCCCCCCCCCCCCCCCCCCCCCCCCCCCCCCCCCCCCCCCCCCCCCCCCCCCCCCCCCCCCCCCCCCCCCCCCCCCCCCCCCCCCCCCCCCCCCCCCCCCCCCCCCCCCCCCCCCCCCCCCCCCCCCCCCCCCCCCCCCCCCCCCCCCCCCCCCCCCCCCCCCTCCCCCCCCCCCCCCCCCCCCCTCCCCCCCCCCCCCCCCCCCCCCCCCCCCCCCCCCCCCCTCTTTTTTTCGAAAAGGCCCCGGCCGACCTATAGGCTGCTCGGCGAAGTTTTTCCGCTCTCGACAGGGGAAATCAGCGCTGCCCCAAGACGTCCGTTGTCCGCGTACTTTCTGGGCGATCAATCGCCTTCTGCGGAGAAGCTATCAATGCAATTCGACTGAAATCAGCCCGGATGGGTCCCTTGTAGACCCCTTGAGCCACGTAGGGCGAAATGGAGTTTTTTTGGAGAAAAATTTTTTCGGCCGAAAAGGCCCCCTATGCATATGCTGCTCGGCGAAGTTTTTCCGCTGTTGACAGGGGAAATCAGCGCTGCCCCAAGACGTCCCTTGTCCCCGTACTTTCCTGGCGATCAATCGCCTGTATCGGCGAAGCTATCAATGCAAATCAATGCAAAGCACCCCGGATGGGTCCCTATAGGTCCCTATAGGTGTGGGCTCATTTTTGGGAGATATTGATACCCACACCGAAATGAACTTTAACAAATTTTTTTTTCGAAAAGGCCCGGCCCCCGGCCGACCTATAGGCTGCTCGGCGAAGTTTTTCCGCTCTCGACAGGGGAAATCAGCGCTGCCCCAAGACGTCCGTTGTCCGCGTACTTTCTGGGCGATCAATCGCCTTCTGCGGAGAAGCTATCAATGCAATTCAACTGAAATCAGCCCGGATGGGTCCCCTTGTAGCCCCCTTGAGCCACGTAGGGCGAAATGGAGTTTTTTTGGAGAAAAAAATTTTTCGGCCGAAAAGGCCCCCCTATGCATATGCTGCTCGGCGAAGTTTTTCCGCTGTTGACAGGGGAAATCAGCGCTGCCCCAAGACGTGCCTTGTCCCCGTACTTTCCTGGCGATCAATCGCCTGTATCGGCGAAGCTATCAATGCAAATCAATGCAAAGCACCCCGGATGGGTCCCTATAGGTGGTGTGGGCTCATTTTGGGAGATATTGATACCCACACCGAAATGAACTTTAACAAATTTTTTTCGAAAAGGCCCCGGCCGACCTATAGGCTGCTCGGCGAAGTTTTTCCGCTCTCGACAGGGGAAATCAGCGCTGCCCCAAGACGTCCGTTGTCCGCGTACTTTCTGGGCGATCAATCGCCTTCTGCGGAGAAGCTATCAATGCAATTCAACTGAAATCAGCCCGGATGGGTCCCTTGTAGACCCCTTGAGCCACGTAGGGCGAAATGGAGTTTTTTTGGAGAAAAAAATTTTTCGGCCGAAAAGGCCCCCTATGCATATGCTGCTCGGCGAAGTTTTTCCGCTGTTGACAGGGGAAATCAGCGCTGCCCCAAGACGTCCCTTGTCCCCGTACTTTCCTGGCGATCAATCGCCTGTATCGGCGAAGCTATCAATGCAAATCAATGCAAAGCACCCCGGATGGGTCCCTATAGGTGGTGTGGGCTCATTTTGGGAGATATTGATACCCACACCGAAATGAACTTTAACAATTTTTTTTCGAAAAGGCCCCGGCCGACCTATAGGCTGCTCGGCGAAGTTTTTCCGCTCTCGACAGGGGAAATCAGCGCTGCCCCAAGACGTCCGTTGTCCGCGTACTTTCTGGGCGATCAATCGCCTTCTGCGGAGAAGCTATCAATGCAATTCGACTGAAATCACCGCGGATGGGTCCCTTGTAGACCCCTTGAGCCACGTAGGGCGAAATGGAGTTTTTTTGGAGAAAAAAATTTTTCGGCCGAAAAGGCCCCCTATGCATATGCTGCTCGGCGAAGTTTTTCCGCTGTTGACAGGGGAAATCAGCGCTGCCCCAAGACGTCCCTTGTCCCGCGTACTTTCCTGGCGATCAATCGCCTGTATCGGCGAAGCTATCAATGCAAATCAATGCAAAGCACCCCGGATGGGTCCCTATAGGTGGTGTGGGCTCATTTTGGGAGATATTGATACCCACACCGAAATGAACTTTAACAAATTTTTTTTCGAAAAGGCCCCGGCCGACCTATAGGCTGCTCGGCGAAGTTTTTCCGCTCTCGACAGGGGAAATCAGCGCTGCCCCAAGACGTCCGTTGTCCGCGTACTTTCTGGGCGATCAATCGCCTTCTGCGGAGAAGCTATCAATGCAATTCAACTGAAATAATCCCGGATGGGTCCCTTGTAGGCCCCTTGAGCCACGTAGGGCGAAATGGAGTTTTTTTGGAGAAAAAAATTTTTCGGCCGAAAAAGGCCCCCTATGCATATGCTGCTCGGCGAAGTTTTTCCGCTGTTGACAGGGGAAATCAGCGCTGCCCCAAGACGTCCCTTGTCCCCGTACTTTCCTGGCGATCAATCGCCTGTATCGGCGAAGCTATCAATGCAAATCAATGCAAAGCACCCCGGATGGGTCCCTATAGGTGGTGTGGGCTCATTTTGGGAGATATTGATACCCACACCGAAATGAACTTTAACAAATTTTTTTTTTTTTTTTTTTTTTTCGAAAAGGCCCCGGCCGACCTATAGGCTGCTCGGCGAAGTTTTTCCGCTCTCGACAGGGGAAATCAGCGCTGCCCCAAGACGTCCGTTGTCCGCGTACTTTCTGGGCGATCAATCGCCTTCTGCGGAGAAGCTATCAATGCAATTCGACTGAAATCAGCCCGGATGGGTCCCTTGTAGACCCCTTGAGCCACGTAGGGCGAAATGGTTTTTTTGGAAAAAAAAATTTTTCGGCCGAAAAGGCCCCCTATGCATATGCTGCTCGGCGAAGTTTTTCCGCTGTTGACAGGGGAAATCAGCGCTGCCCCAAGACGTCCCTTGTCCCCGTACTTTCCTGGCGATCAATCGCCTGTATCGGCGAAGCTATCAATGCAAATCAATGCAAAGCACCCCGGATGGGTCCCTATAGGTGGTGTGGGCTCATTTTGGGAGATATTGATACCCACACCGAAATGAACTTTAACAATTTTTTTTCGAAAAGGCCCCGGCCGACCTATAGGCTGCTCGGCGAAGTTTTTCCGCTCTCGACAGGGGAAATCAGCGCTGCCCCAAGACGTCCGTTGTCCGCGTACTTTCTGGGCGATCAATCGCCTTCTGCGGAGAAGCTATCAATGCAATTCAACTGAAATCAGCCCGGATGGGTCCCTTGTAGACCCCTTGAGCCACGTAGGGCGAAATGGAGTTTTTTTTGGAAAAAAAATTTTTCGGCCGAAAAGGCCCCCTATGCATATGCTGCTCGGCGAAGTTTTTCCGCTGTTGACAGGGGAAATCAGCGCTGCCCCAAGACGTCCCTTGTCCCCGTACTTTCCTTGCTTCCTGCGCATCAATCGCCGGTATCGGCGAAGCTATCAATGCAAATCAATGCAAAGCACCCCGGATGGGTCCCTATAGGTGGTGTGGGCTCATTTTGGGAGATATTGATACCCACACCGAAATGAACTTTAACAAATTTTTTTTGAAAAAGGCCCCGGCCGACCTATAGGCTGCTCGGCGAAGTTTTTCCGCTCTCGACAGGGGAAATCAGCGCTGCCCCAAGACGTCCGTTGTCCGCGTACTTTCTGGGCGATCAATCGCCTTCTGCGGAAGCTATCAATGCAATTCACCTGAAACACCCCGGATGGGTCCTTTTCCCTTTTTCATAGGCGGCGAAATGGGATTTTGGGAAAATTTTTTTTTTTAAAAAATCCTTTTTTTTTTTTTTTTTTTCAAAATTTTTTTTTTTTTAAAAAAAAAAAAAAAACCCCCCCAAAAAACTTTTTTTTTTTTTTTTTTTTTTTTAAAAAAAAAATTTTAAAAAAAAAAAAAAAAAAAAAAAAAAAAAAAAAACCCCCCCCCCCCCCCCCCTTCCCCCAAAAAACCCCCCCCCCCCCCCCCCCCCCCCCCCCCCCCCCCCCCCCCCCCCCCCAAAACCCCCCCCCCCCCCCCCCCCCCCCCCCCCCCCCCCCCCCCCCCCCCCCCCCCCCCCCCCCCCCCCCCCCCCCCCCAAACACCCCCCCCCGAGGTGGTGTGGGCTCATTTTGGGAGATATTGATACCCACTCCAAAATGAACTTTAACAAATTTTTTTCGAAAAGGCCCCGGCCGACCTATAGGCTGCTCGGCGAAGTTTTTCCGCTCTCGACAGGGGAAATCAGCGCTGCCCCAAGACGTCCGTTGTCCGCGTACTTTCTGGGCGATCAATCGCCTTCTGCGGAGAAGCTATCAATGCAATTCAACTGAAATCAGCCCGGATGGGTCCCTTGTAGACCCCTTGAGCCACGTAGGGCGAAATGGAGTTTTTTTGGAGAAAAAAATTTTTCGGCCGAAAAGGCCCCCTATGCATATGCTGCTCGGCGAAGTTTTTCCGCTGTTGACAGGGGAAATCAGCGCTGCCCCAAGACGTCCCTTGTCCCCGTACTTTCCTGGCGATCAATCGCCTGTATCGGCGAAGCTATCAATGCAAATCAATGCAAAGCACCCCGGATGGGTCCCTATAGGTGGTGTGGGCTCATTTTGGGAGATATTGATACCCACACCGAAATGAACTTTAACAAATTTTTTTTCGAAAAGGCCCCGGCCGACCTATAGGCTGCTCGGCGAAGTTTTTCCGCTCTCGACAGGGGAAATCAGCGCTGCCCCAAGACGTCCGTTGTCCGCGTACTTTCTGGGCGATCAATCGCCTTCTGCGGAGAAGCTATCAATGCAATTCGACTGAAATCAGCCCGGATGGGTCCCTTTTTAGACCCCTTGAGCCACGTAGGGCGAAATGGAGTTTTTTTGGAGAAAAATTTTTTCGGCCGAAAAGGCCCCCTATGCATATGCTGCTCGGCGAAGTTTTTCCGCTGTTGACAGGGGAAATCAGCGCTGCCCCAAGACGTCCCTTGTCCCCGTACTTTCCTGGCGATCAATCGCCTGTATCGGCGAAGCTATCAATGCAAATCAATGCAAAGCACCCCGGATGGGTCCCTATAGGTGGTGTGGGCTCATTTTGGGAGATATTGATACCCACACCGAAATGAACTTTAACAAATTTTTTTTTCGAAAAGGCCCCGGCCGACCTATAGGCTGCTCGGCGAAGTTTTTCCGCTCTCGACAGGGGAAATCAGCGCTGCCCCAAGACGTCCGTTGTCCGCGTACTTTCTGGGCGATCAATCGCCTTCTGCGGAGAAGCTATCAATGCAATTCGACTGAAATCAGCCCGGATGGGTCCCTTGTAGACCCCTTGAGCCACGTAGGGCGAAATGGAGTTTTTTTGGAGAAAAAAATTTTTCGGCCGAAAAGGCCCCCTATGCATATGCTGCTCGGCGAAGTTTTTCCGCTGTTGACAGGGGAAATCAGCGCTGCCCCAAGACGTCCCTTGTCCCCGTACTTTCCTGGCGATCAATCGCCTGTATCGGCGAAGCTATGATCAATGCAAATCAATGCAAAGCACCCCGGATGGGTCCCTATAGGTGGTGTGGGCTCATTTTGGGAGATATTGATACCCACACCGAAATGAACTTTAACAATTTTTTTTCGAAAAGGCCCCGGCCGACCTATAGGCTGCTCGGCGAAGTTTTTCCGCTCTCGACAGGGGAAATCAGCGCTGCCCCAAGACGTCCGTTGTCCGCGTACTTTCTGGGCGATCAATCGCCTTCTGCGGAGAAGCTATCAATGCAATTCGACTGAAATCAGCCCGGATGGGTCCCTTGTAGACCCCTTGAGCCACGTAGGGCGAAATGGAGTTTTTTTGGAGAAAAAATTTTTCGGCCGAAAAGGCCCCCTATGCATATGCTGCTCGGCGAAGTTTTTCCGCTGTTGACAGGGGAAATCAGCGCTGCCCCAAGACGTCCCTTGTCCCCGTACTTTCCTGGCGATCAATCGCCTGTATCGGCGAAGCTATCAATGCAAATCAATGCAAAGCACCCCGGATGGGTCCCTATTAGGTGGTGTGGGCTCATTTTGGGAGATATTGATACCCACACCGAAATGAACTTTAACAATTTTTTTTTTCGAAAAGGCCCCGGCCGACCTATATGCTGCTCGGCGAAGTTTTTCCGCTCTTGACAGGGGAAATCAGCGCTGCCCCAAGACGTCCGTTGTCCGCGTACTTTCTGGGCGATCAATCGCCTTCTGCGGAGAAGCTATCAATGCAATTCAACTGAAATCACCCCGGATGGGTCCCTTGTAGGCCCCTTGAGCCACGTAGGGCGAAATGGAGTTTTTTTGGAGAAAAAATTTTTTCGGCCGAAAAGGCCCCCCTATGCATATGCTGCTCGGCGAAGTTTTTCCGCTCTCGACAGGGGAAATCAGCGCTGCCCCAAGACGTCCCTTGTCCCCGTACTTTCCTGGCGATCAATCGCCTGTATCGGCGAAGCTATCAATGCAAATCAATGCAAAGCACCCCGGATGGGTCCCTATAGGTGGTGTGGGCTCATTTTGGGAGATATTGATACCCACACCGAAATGAACTTTAACAATTTTTTTTCGAAAAGGCCCCGGCCGACCTATATGCTGCTCGGCGAAGTTTTTCCGCTCTCGACAGGGGAAATCAGCGCTGCCCCAAGACGTCCGTTGTCCGCGTACTTTCTGGGCGATCAATCGCCTTCTGCGGAGAAGCTATCAATGCAATTCGACTGAAATCAGCGCGGATGGGTCCCTTGTAGACCCCTTGAGCCACGTAGGGCGAAATGGAGTTTTTTGGAGAAAAAAATTTTTCGGCCGAAAAGGCCCCCTATGCATATGCTGCTCGGCGAAGTTTTTCCGCTGTTGACAGGGGAAATCAGCGCTGCCCCAAGACGTGCCTTGTCCCCGTACTTTCCTGGCGATCAATCGCCGGTATCGGCGAAGCTATCAATGCAAATCAATGCAAAGCACCCCGGATGGGTCCCTGTAGGTGGTGTGGGCTCATTTTGGGGAGATATTGATACCCACACCGAAATGAACTTTAACAAATTTTTTTTTCGAAAAGGCCCCGGCCGACCTATAGGCTGCTCGGCGAAGTTTTTCCGCTCTCGACAGGGGAAATCAGCGCTGCCCCAAGACGTCCGTTGTCCGCGTACTTTCTGGGCGATCAATCGCCTTCTGCGGAGAAGCTATCAATGCAATTCGACTGAAATCACCCCGGGTGGGCGCGGATGGGTCCCTTTGTAGACCCCTTGAGCCACGTAGGGCGAAATGGAGTTTTTTTGGAGAAAAAAATTTTTCGGCCGAAAAGGCCCCCCCCTATGCCCCATATGCTGCTCGGCGAAGTTTTTCCGCTGTCGACAGGGGAAATCAGCGCTGCCCCAAGACGTCCGTTGTCCCCCGTACTTTCCTGGCGATCAATCGCCGTTGTGCGTATTCGGCGATCAATCGTGCGCAAGCTATCAATGCAAATCAATGCAAAGCACCCCGGATGGGTCCCTATAGGTGGTGTGTGGTCTCATTTTGGGAGATATTGATACCCACACCGAAATGAACTTTAACAAATTTTTTTTTCGAAAAGGGCCCCGGCCGACCTATAGGCTGCTCGGCGAAGTTTTTCCGCTCTCGACAGGGGAAATCAGCGCTGCCCCAAGACGTCCGTTGTCCGCGTACTTTCTGGGCGATCAATCGCCTTCTGCGGAGAAGCTATCAATGCAATTCAACTGAAATCACCCCGGATGGGTCCCTTGTAGACCCTTGGCCACTTGGGCCACGTAGGGCGAAATGGAGTTTTTTGGAGAAAAAATTTTTCGGCCGAAAAGGCCCCCTATGCATATGCTGCTCGGCGAAGTTTTTCCGCTGTTGACAGGGGAAATCAGCGCTGCCCCAAGACGTCCCTTGTCCCCGTACTTTCCTGGGCGATCAATCGCCTGTATCGGCGAAGCTATCAATGCAAATCAATGCAAAGCACCCCGGATGGGTCCCTATAGGTGGTGTGGGCTCATTTTGCGGAGATATTGATACCCACACCGAAATGAACTTTAACAAATTTTTTTTCGAAAAGGCCCCGGCCGACCTATAGGCTGCTCGGCGAAGTTTTTCCGCTTTGACAGGGGAAATCAGCGCTGCCCCAAGACGTCCGTTGTCCGCGTACTTTCTGGGCGATCAATCGCCTTCTGCGGAGAAGCTATCAATGCAATTCAACTGAAATGCAAACACCCCGGATGGGTCCTTCCCGATGAAATTTTTTTCAAAGCGCGGATGGGCCCCTCGGCGAAGTCCCCTTGACAGCCCCCGCCCACCGTAGGGCGATAATGCTTCTGCGGAGAATGGAATTACTGGGAGACCCTTGAGAAAAAATTTTTTGGCCGAAAAAGGCCCCCTATGCATATGCTGCTCGGCGAAGTTTTTCCGCTGTTGACAGGGGAAATCAGCGCTGCCCCAAGACGTCCCGTTGTCCCCGTACTTTCCTGGCGATCAATCGCCTGTATCGGCGAAGCTATCAATGCAAATCAATGCAAAGCACCCCGGATGGGTCCCTATAGGTGGTGTGGGCTCATTTTGGGAGATATTGATACCCACACCGAAATGAACTTTAACAAATTTTTTTTTCGAAAAGGCCCCGGCCGACCTATAGGCTGCTCGGCGAAGTTTTTCCGCTCTCGACAGGGGAAATCAGCGCTGCCCCAAGACGTCCGTTGTCCGCGTACTTTCTGGGCGATCAATCGCCTTCTGCGGAGAAGCTATCAATGCAATTCAACTGAAATCAGCCCGGATGGGTCCCTTGTAGACCCCTTGAGCCACGTAGGGCGAAATGGAGTTTTTTTGGAGAAAAAAATTTTTCGGCCGAAAAGGCCCCCTATGCATATGCTGCTCGGCGAAGTTTTTCCGCTGTTGACAGGGGAAATCAGCGCTGCCCCAAGACGTCCCTTGTCCCCGTACTTTCCTGGCGATCAATCGCCTGTATCGGCGAAGCTATCAATGCAAATCAATGCAAAGCACCCCGGATGGGTCCCTATAGGTGGTGTGGGCTCATTTTGGGAGATATTGATACCCACACCGAAATGAACTTTAACAAATTTTTTTTTCGAAAAGGCCCCGGCCGACCTATAGGCTGCTCGGCGAAGTTTTTCCGCTCTCGACAGGGGAAATCAGCGCTGCCCCAAGACGTCCGTTGTCCGCGTACTTTCTGGGCGATCAATCGCCTTCTGCGGAGAAGCTATCAATGCAATTCGACTGAAATCAGCGCGGATGGGTCCCTTGTAGACCCCTTGAGCCACGTAGGGCGAAATGGAGTTTTTTTGGAGAAAAAAAATTTTTCGGCCGAAAAGGCCCCCTATGCATATGCTGCTCGGCGAAGTTTTTCCGCTGTTGACAGGGGAAATCAGCGCTGCCCCAAGACGTCCCTTGTCCCCGTACTTTCCTGGCGATCAATCGCCTGTATCGGCGAAGCTATCAATGCAAATCAATGCAAAGCACCCCGGATGGGTCCCTATAGGTGGTGTGGGCTCATTTTGGGAGATATTGATACCCACACCGAAATGAACTTTAACAAATTTTTTTTTCGAAAAGGCCCCGGCCGACCTATAGGCTGCTCGGCGAAGTTTTTCCGCTCTCGACAGGGGAAATCAGCGCTGCCCCAAGACGTCCGTTGTCCGCGTACTTTCTGGGCGATCAATCGCCTTCTGCGGAGAAGCTATCAATGCAATTCAACTGAAATCAGCCCGGATGGGTCCCTTGTAGACCCCTTGAGCCACGTAGGGCGAAATGGAGTTTTTTGGGAAAAAAATTTTTCGGCCGAAAAGGCCCCCTATGCATATGCTGCTCGGCGAAGTTTTTCCGCTGTTGACAGGGGAAATCAGCGCTGCCCCAAGACGTCCCGTTGTCCCCGTACTTTCCTGGCGATCAATCGCCTGTATCGGCGAAGCTATCAATGCAAATCAATGCAAAGCACCCCGGATGGGTCCCTATAGGTGGTGTGGGCTCATTTTGGGAGATATTGATACCCACACCGAAATGAACTTTAACAAATTTTTTTTTCGAAAAGGCCCCGGCCGACCTATAGGCTGCTCGGCGAAGTTTTTCCGCTCTCGACAGGGGAAATCAGCGCTGCCCCAAGACGTCCGTTGTCCGCGTACTTTCTGGGCGATCAATCGCCTTCTGCGGAGAAGCTATCAATGCAATTCGACTGAAATCAGCCCGGATGGGTCCCTTGTAGACCCCTTGAGCCACGTAGGGCGAAATGGAGTTTTTTTGGAGAAAAAAATTTTTCGGCCGAAAAGGCCCCCTATGCATATGCTGCTCGGCGAAGTTTTTCCGCTGTTGACAGGGGAAATCAGCGCTGCCCCAAGACGTCCCTTGTCCCCGTACTTTCCTGGCGATCAATCGCCTGTATCGGCGAAGCTATCAATGCAAATCAATGCAAAGCACCC
>JAFMSR010001679.1:0-25481 GCA_022818135.1 Saxidomus purpurata
TCTTGTTTTTGAACAACAACAGGAGATTGGAACACTGAAAACGGCAGTGAAGAAATTTGAAAACGAGGAATGTACAGGTAGGATTTTGTATGGGGTTAACGTCCGTTTCGATCTGCTATAAAGTATAAGTTACAAAAGATATAGATTAATGAATCGCTGCATATTAATAGAACATCATTAAGGGAGATTTAAAATGATCTAACCACTCAACCTCGAAGGCGGACAAATGACATAAATTCACACGCATATCCTTATTTCTATGGTACCTACACAAAACAATTTATTGTTAACAAGGCCTAAGTCCGTTAAAATACTTAATCCTATCATTTAACAATTTTTATACAGATAATGTTATAACAAATCAATATAGTGATGCTAGATACGCATTCTGGCTTCTTCGGACGGTATTTCAGGTCATACAAAACTAAACAAAAGACACACACAAGGTGAAGTGGCCTTTTATTCCTATGTTGCAAGAGGCAATCTGCTGCACCAGGATATTCACCAGAATATTGTCTTTGAAACTGCAATGTTGAATATTGGCAATGGATATGAGACGGTAAATGGAACGTTCACTGCCCCCGTGTACGGCTTGTACCTGATAACATCGTCTCTACTGTCGGAACGAGATAAAGAAATATGGGCAGATGTGGTGGTCAGTGGTAGAGTTGTAGCCAAAATAAATGGTAGAGGCACTGACGGCAGACATGGTTCTGGTTCCCAGACAGTTATTGTTGTTATGTTAAAGGGTATCTTACATTATTTATTGACACTATAATGATTTAGATAATGGTTGTGCAGTCTTTGGTCAAAAGTTCCACAACGTCAAACTGTACTATAAGTCACGTATTTCATATACAATAACCATTTTGTAGAACATTCGCATATGTTCATTTTTACTGTCATTATCAAATTTCAACAAAAAAATTAAGAGGAATCCTTAGGTTGCTGAGATGTAAAAGGAAGCGTTTTGATGAAAAAATAAATTTTGTACAACTCTCAATATTTGAAACCGTGATTGAAAATTCGTAAAGGATTTTTCAATTTCTAGTTGTTCATTATTCATTAAATGCTAAAATGTTTACCCTCTTTTTCAGGTGATCAAGTGAGCATCCAAAACCACTTCCCTGATGATGCATATTGGGGAGATAAGTACTGTACGTTCGGTGGCTTCCTCATTACAGAGTTCCCTGAAATTACCCCTGATGTCATTGGCTAACAGAACAAAACCAAATAAAATATCAAGTCAAAACATGGAAGTTACGTTGCTAAATAATGCAGAAATGTTTTTCATGTATACTGACTGTTAAACGGAATGCTACATGTTCCATACGTAGAGCTATACTATGTTCCAAACTATGTTTTTGTTTTTTTTACCTCAACGGCAAATTTCAAGGAATTGGCAATCAACACAGATTGAGTTAGGTGAACTTAGATAAGAAGACTGTAAAATATAGGCCTATCTTTTAAACATTATTCATCACATGCCTCTTTCCTTTTCTTGTACAGAGATTTGTTTCGGATATTGAATAAAACAGCAACAGAACAAAAATTAATGGCAACAAGCCTTTTTAGATTATTTTTTTCATTCACCACCCCATTGGGGCTTCATCTCTGAGGATAATTCTTTGTTCTGCATCTTACAGTCATACAGAACTCAGTTGTAATTAAATCCTAATTATTAGTTTCAGAAAACAAACATCATTAAGTTTCTTTATAAAATATTTAAGAAAACCGCTACACCCTCTTAAAGGCATCGTTTCTAAAAAGAATAATTTTGTAAATGTTCAATTGTTAGAAACTATAAAGTTGATTATTTGTGTCGAAAATAACCAAAACCTTGCCAGCCTTTTCAGAAGAAAGAAACATTTCTAAATATCTGGTCCCCATCCCACACGGGGCGGGAAAGATATTGGAAACAGTGATCATTAAATTTTTTGAGGCCCCAGACGGACGAATAGACGGACAAAGTCAAAACAATATTCTAAGCCTTTTGGCGGCGGGGAATAACAAATATATTACAGTAAGTTTAGGACAATTTCACAGTGACACACCAACACCCACTATTTACATGTAGATATATTAGATATTATGATTTGTAAGTCTTATTATTTTCTTTAGCTTCAACATCATCTTGTTGTGATTCTCGTTGCTAAAAGATGTGGTTCTAATTCCTTAAGCTAAAACTAATCTGTTTGTGATTCTCGTAGCTAAAAGTAATCTGGTTGTGATTCTCGTAGCTAACAAATAATCTGTTAGTGATTATCTTAGCTAAAACCACCTGGTTGTAATTTTCGTAGTTAAAATCATCTGGTTTTGATTCTCGTAGCTAGCAAATAATCTATTTGTGATTGTCTCAGTTAAAACATCACCTGGTTGCGATTATCGCAGCTAAAATCATCTGGTTGTGATTGTCTTAGCTCAAATCACTTAGCTAAAACACCACCTGGTTGTGATTCTCTTAGCTTAAACGCATTAGACACGCCCCTTTTCAATACTTTATTTTAAACCCCATTACTCTTTTTCATGATTATTTTCATCTGAAACTGGTAACATTAATAAAGTGTCATATAGGTTACCATGTTCTAATACACATGTGAGCTGCTGTTTTTAACTAATGACAGTAGAATGCATTTTTAATTATAGCACTATGAGTCTATGACATCACAAATTCAAAATGGCCACCTCCGTAATTCTCCATTTTTGAAAGTTTCAATCTTCAGTATCTTCACATTTAATACACCGATTTTAGAAATTCTTCCAACAGTGTGTTCCTCTTAACAAGTTTTTCAAGTGATAGTCAAATGATTTTCTGACTTGCCTTTCCCTTTAATTGATTTTTATTTTGTTAGCTAAGCGGACCTATCTTATTTCCTAATCAATCGGATTAAGGTGCGAGAGAAATTCTTAAGGAACATTTTAATATCAGTGATGTAACGTACGTGCTCATTGGCCTCTTATATAAACGCAAAAGTCAATTTCAAGAACCCGTTACTAGATTGAAATTAAAATTCACCGCTGTATACACTTTTCAGAAACCTATTTTTCACCACCAAATGTAAAGTATATCAGCGTTAAGAGATAAGTTTTATTCACAAAGTTTGTACATAACGGAACAAAGGAACTTCATCATATCTGACTTCCATCTTCTATACGCCTTACCGACAACGTATCATATAAATCAAAATGCCAACTCACTGTACCAGGTACCAAACAGACGAATGAATATTTCAACTTTGGTGTAAATGGCGGATAGGGTTCATAGTTAAACCCTCATACAAACATCATAATGGCAGCATAAACAACAAAAGACGCAAGTTTGGACAGTTTATTTGCCAATACCGATATTGTCATCCTGGCAGCAGTACATTCTAACATCATTTAAAGCAGTATCATCACCGCCGCCTTGAGGAGCTTCAACGCGTGTCGATATACCACAAATCGCAGAATTAGTAGGACAACTGTCACTCCATCCTCCATAGGAACCAAACTTCCCTTGTCCTGGTGGCCTCACAAGCTCATAACTTTGCTGGGAGCCTCCGAAATCTCGACATTTGAACTTTACATAATTGGCCTCTGTGTCGTCGTTGCTACTTGACTTGATAGGAAAGAGAAATGAAAATTAAAAAACTTAACATATAAATTATTGGATACACTTGTATGATGCATCTGTTTGGTAAATTTCAGGGAGTCACAACCCTTCCTCTCCTTTTTGACAACATTCACGGCAAAGTTCACGCGAAATCTCGTTCCTGGCTACTTATTACACATGAATGATCGTTCGAATCTTTATCAAAGTAACCTTGATCTTTACGTAATGGTCTACAATGCCGTCAAAAGCAATGTCGTCAGAATATAACCTTGCTATAAATTTGGTTAGATTAGGTATTCTAAATCTCGACACTTGAACTTGCTAATTTGCCTCTGTGTCGTCGTTGTCACTTGCCTTGAAAGGAATGAGAAATGTAAATTAGAAAACTTAACATCTTAATCATTGGATACTTTTTCAAGCAGCGATAGAATGAAAGGTAATCAGTTTAAAACTACAGTTTTGCCTCTAGAATACCGGTAATATCTAGAATACATTGCATTGACCTAACGCATGGAATAAATGCATTTTGTATCACATGCCTTAATGTCATCGAAAAATTAGCTTCAGTCCAATAGAAAGCTTCATCTATTAAATGCAAATGTAGCATTATTACCCATGTTTCAACTTGAAGAGCGAATGCATTCAAGAAGAACGGCGTTCCGTTCCTATTAGTACAAGCAGTTTCACCGACCCAATTCCCCCATTGTCCTGTTGTCGACTCAGCAAGTCCACCAAAGTGAGCACCATCTAGATCTTGGCATATGAGCTGTATAGCATTCAGTTCAGTATCGTCTCCACTGTGCTGGTACGGTTCAATCTAGAAATGGTGTTCGGTATTAAATAGGTTTTATTGACAGCCACAATAAAGATACAAAAGAGGCGATTGTTTTCGTTTTCTCTCATTGTCAAAACCTTTGTTCAAATTAAAGTTATATTAATGTTCAAAATGACCGTTGATGAAAGATCATTATCATAAATTCTTATAACTAAAAACGAATATTACCAAAGTTAATAAAATTAACGAAAACAAATGATAAAACCGTGAACGAATTTTATTGCTTTTGTATATAATGTCAAATAATGAACATCTTTCCACTATACTAGTCTATCACTGAAAAAACATCCAATTTGTTGATATTTGTAATCTCTATTTCTATCCATCAAAAAGATAAACGCAGTGATTTATTTTCGTGTGTGTTTTGTTTAAACATTCTTTGAGTTTTGAGTATCTTTCTTGAAAGACTTTAATTTTAAACTATTATTTTGTTCAGGTACACGGGAATATGTTCATATTTATTTACGGATCATACCTTCATGTTAAAGCCTGTAGCATATGCTCCATCAGCACAGTAATGAGGTGTTCCCCATGACCCGAATTCTCCCCCATTGCTGATTGTAAGCGTCTTGACTACATGTCTACCGGTTATAAATCCATCTACATTCGCCACAAACAAACAAATACCGGACAGACGAAAAATTAATGCGTACAATTTCATGCTGAATGAAACTTTAAATTTAGCACTTCAAGCACAGAAGATAAGAATATAAACATTTAAGATTGCTTTAATTCAAAGGTACTCAGGCTGATGCCGCTAAGAAAGAAGTCCGTTTATAAATGATATATCGTGCTCATTTCGGAATCCTCGAAATAATCCGTAAACATTTTTGTAAAAAGGCCTACGACTGTACTCAATGAGTTTAGACCAAGGAGTCAGATACATGCATTACAATCATTTGCTGTGTAGTTAGCTTTTAAGGAGAGAAATGTTGGTAATGGATATGGAACCACTGGAGTTAAGGTCAGACGTGCCCTTAATTTAAATAAAAAAAGGAGATAATTGTTTCCGGCAAATAATTTGAGCTTGGAATTACATACATCTATACTGACAAAATATGTGTCTTGGAAGGTTGTCATATAAACTGCATTGTAGACCATTTAAGTCAATGTCAAGGTTCTTTGATAAAGCTTCGAATAATCATTTATGCGCAATAACTAGCTAGGAACGAGATATCGCATTAAAATGAGCAAATAAAGCATTGTGTATAATATACGCTATTTTGTCAAGATCTACGATCCAGATTTATAGGACTGTACGGATTGCTTGTTGAAAGAAGGAATGCCATAAGACTTTCCCAAATGTTTAGGTCCAGTTTGTGTCTTAACTCTATGGCAACCGCACCTTGCATCAAAGGCAACCACCTTTAGAATTTCGTAATTTCTTCACCAAATAACATAGTGCTTGTTTTCAAACCGGTAAAATAGGAAGAAGATGTGGTAAAAGGTCAGATATAGAGATAATACACTGACCATTTTGTAAGCTCTAATTTCTTATCATTCTCATCTAAATAGCATATTTACTTCCCGTGGTATTCCAATGAATACATTTTGAGTGTATGTAATTGATGTTTGGCTATAGTTGCTAAAGGTTTAATGTTGTAGTCATACTTCTGGGACTGTTTTTCCTTCAGGTTGATTTATATCCGCCTTTCTTGTTGACATGTTCTGTCCATTCGATTTGCTATTCTGTCGATTTGCTATGACTTCATTTAATTTTGCTAAAATGATGAAATTACCGCATACAAAATTTGCAGAACAAATCTTAACCTTTCAGAAATGTGGCCCTTTATAGCCGGGGATTTCAATGTTATGAATGTACTTGTTATCAAATTGGTATATCTTTGGTGAAAATATGAAAACGATTAAATGATCGTTATTATGCGCCCTAAGGAATCAGGCCCTACCTGACAGTTTGAATAACGATACAAAAACAATTATATGACGAACGTAGAACTTTTATTGCGTTCCGTTCCGTCCTGTGCTGCTCTTTGTTGTTAATTTTGCTTTAATAAAAAGTATGGGCTAAAGTCAACATATCTGCCAGTTAAACACAAATTAGCATGGTTTGTAATGTCGGTACATTTACCTGTTTTACCGTATATTTGTTTAAATGTCGTAAGTTGCACATCACTCACCAAACATATTATTACAACTTTGAGGAAAATGACGGATATAGTACATAGACAAACCTCATATAAACATTACAACGGCACAATTGGCCAAGTGTGATGAGTCAAGCACATCACAGGCA
This sequence comes from Saxidomus purpurata, assembly GCA_022818135.1. NCBI lineage: Eukaryota > Metazoa > Mollusca > Bivalvia > Venerida > Veneridae > Saxidomus > Saxidomus purpurata. Next base: position 6,682 of record JAFMSR010001679.1, read on the forward strand.
CAAACAACTTATAGACGCAAGTTTGTCAATGCCAATATTGTCGTCCTTAAAAAAATATTGTCGTCCTTAAAACATTTTTTTTAAATATTGTCGTCCTGACAGCAGTACATTCTAACGTCATGCAAAAAAGTTATGCACCGCCGCCTTTGGGAAGATTCTTCTCATGCCAATATACCACAAATCAAAATAAGTGGGGCAATGTATTCTATATAATACCTGTATTCTAGAGCAGAACAAAAACTGTATTGCCGTCAAACAATGATGTTTAAAAATGAGTTGTTTTCATTCCATCTTATCCAGAGCATTCTTTGATGTAGATAAAAACATTTAGTCCTACTTATACATATGGTTATCTCTTATCGTATACACACAAGAACAATTGCTTAGATATGATGCAAACAATCCAGAGTATGCAGATACATATACACAGCTGCTAAAACACTAAACACGTACAATGTCGTGATACGAGTAGATGACAAACTAGTAACTATAACAACTAATTTGGACCATTGCATGCCCATCTTTGATAATTTTATAATCAGTTAACACTTTGACTTCGCCGCCGTTCTAAGAATCCCTGAAAATAACAAAACTTATAGAAACGGATATCTTACATACGAGGGGTGATCAAGAATTAACCGGACTGTTGCTATATATAATTATGTTTCTTTAATTGCTCTATAGCAATTTTTAGCGTTTATATAGTAACCGACTTACCGCTACTGAATAATCAGTAATGCGTAAAGTTGCACGTATATTTCTTGTATTTCTGATGTTGAATTTTGGTGCGGTACTTCAAGGTTATTAACTAATGTCATATACACATGTACATCATTTTGCAAAATATCACCGTATTCTCGTTTCTGTTAGAACGTTACACTATACAAGTTGCGAAGAATTGCCAAGTACAGTGCTATCAGAATCACAGAAAATGCGAACTTTTAATTTTTTTACCACTAACTTGGGTACTCGACTACTATCTAAAACGCTAAAGACTATAAAAATTAATCTGTACAATAGACCCTGTCCCTTTCATGCGTGTTATGCTTGGTCACTCCTCGTGTATCTACTAATTTACCCCTTAAAGTATTTATTTCTAATTTTCATTCATTCTCATATCAAGACACGCAGCAACGACGCCAGAGAGGTCAATCATGTAAAGTTCAAGTGTCGTGGTTCTGGAGGATCACAACAATGTTACGAGAGTCTCCAGGACTTAATAGAGCGAGACGTTTCTTAAAATAGAAAAGAAGAGTTACTCCGATTGATGAAAGCAGGGATTCAAATACGATTAATGTTATTGAACATGTCCAGCTTTCATTTACTTCCAATAATATGTACTTAAGAATTCTCATTTTATTTCATTCAAACCTGTTTAAACTTATGTAGAGACAAAGTTCATAATGCATTAATTAGACTTAAATATCTGTTTAAAGTTACGGTACTTATATGATAGTAGCGATTGTTTGTTGTAAGCGTGGTTGCCTGAGACAGTCAATAATGTTTAGATCCAGTGTGTGCCTTAGCTCTTTGCCTACCGTACTTTGTATAAAATGCAACAACCTTTAGAATGTCGTAACCTTTTCACCGAATAACATACTGCTTGTTTTTGAATATTTGAAGTCTATTTTTGTACATTAGGAAGAAGACGTATTATGTGGCCAAACAACGAGATAATACACGGACCACTTTGTTAGCTGTCATAATAATATAGATAACAATCAATGCCCATTCATTGTACTTACTGTAGTATCCAATGAAGCACGAGGGTGTTCGAAATGTATTGTGTATTGTGCATTGTACAAACTTAACCGTAAAAACTGACAGAAAGCGCATTTCTTCATTCCAGGCCCTAAAAATACCCCCTATGGCTAAAAATGCACAGTCCTAGTATGTGGATCCCGTTCCGTACAGTGAAACTGTAGGCGGATAGCAAAATTTTCTAGTTTAAAAATGTGACTGGTATATATATTGCAATAGGACAGGGGGAATATAGAAAACAAAACCTTTTTGCACCTACCGTTCTTTATTGTTTTGGTGATTTCAACGCGCATCATTTCTTGACCGCCAGTTAATAGGCGGGACACTCACTTAGCAGAAATATGCCAAACTTTCAAGGTTTTCTTTAGAACGAAATGAACTGTTGATAATATCACGCACTGAGTCTGCTTACACTGACTGTAGGGGCGTTGAAGATGCATCATTACATACCATTGAAAACAATACAAATGAAGGTAATACGTTTAAGAGCATAAGCGATGTTAAATAATGTCTAAATTTGTTTTGTATTAGCTTAGTATATTTCTACCTGTACAAATGAAAAAAGAATTGGGAAGGATCTTTTATCCCTCTGGCGAATTCAAAATAAGTTTGTGCTTTTAATGATGCATTGCATGAAAGCATACATATACATAGACTATTTGAATTAACCTTATAGCTGACCCACTGCTACCCTAACTACTGAATGATTTTAACTTGTGCGTATTGAAGTGTTTTTACACTGTATTTTGTGAAGATCATGTAATTTTATATTTTCAAACGAAAACGAACGTTGTCTCAAATTCATTTTCATTACAAATGGTTTAGCAACCACATTGTCCTTGTATTGAATAACAATATGAAACGGCGGAACGCTTAAATGTATTGTTTGTATTGTTAAAATATCCATTATGCACTCTCGCTTAGCAGGTTTGCGCTTTTTAAAGTGTATATATTTGCTTCTCTAGAATTTATATCATTAACATGAGTTTTCGTCTTGGGTTAAGCTCCCAGTAGAGAAGTATTTTTTTATTAACCGGATTCCTTAGATAATATCCCCGAAGATATTGAATTTTGCAATTAAACCTGTTGGATTTACACGATGAAAGACAGGTACTGTGCTTGGGTTATTACTTATGCACTATGTGTTACTTTTTGTACACCCAACATTTGATTTCGTTTAATTTTTGAAAATTTTACGTTAGTAATTTCTTGATGTTAATTCATATGGTTGGTTATGCATAAAATGTCTTGCAATGTTTTATTCAAAATTTATGTAATTTTGTATATGTATTTAGCTTGCCTTTATTAAATTATGCAATTAAATAGTATTTTGTTAGCTTTTGAAATTTAGTCATTTAAAGCTCTCGTCATTTATTATTATTAAATGTTTTTTTTCATTCGTATCTGATTTTGTTATTCCTTTTGAATAGAAGAAAAACTTCCAATGAAACAAAATAACGCACATAAAAATATAATTAAGTTACATATTTTACATTCTGTTTCTCTTTACTTCTAGTCTGTCTTTCTGTATTTTTCCTAAAATAACAGCAACAAGTCATACATGCAGACAATCTGTATACATTATGTAGTGGCACAGATAAAATTGATGATGATGGATTAGAACTATTAAGAAGAGGTTTGTCTTAAACCAACATGGCGACGGTAAGATTTTATACTTATTTTCATCTGCTTGAAAATGTTCTTAGTATAACAGATGAAATATAAATGTGAAACATTTCTTATTTAGTTTACCTCTGTTACATGACCCTATTCCAGGAAAGAGGGATATATTGATTTTCAGATGTATGTCAGTGTCTTCGAACTTCGGTCAGTAAAACATAACATACATATTTTTTGTTAATATGTACTACACGTTATGGCTGTTTGAGACAAGTGTATGCCAGATCTTTTTGTTAGTATACTAAGACAATTTGAATGTTAAGTGATCTCAGTTAAATGTAAATGTGAAAGTGATCATTACATTCAAGAAGTTCCCGGACTACACCTATAACATGAGAACCCTTTAACTTTCACACATTGAAAAGCATTAACTAAAGGCAATTGATTAAGAGATAACCACGACAAAGGACAAAGTAAGAGTGGCCTTCGTTACACACGGTTTAATGTTTTCCACAATACTGATTGCAAATAGACGGATATTTATAATTCAAGGATATATCAATAAAGTATAGCGAAATATGTCTTTCAAACTTCTGATCTGTAATACAACATATTGGTGGGGCGGTTGTCGTGTGGCTAACGCGTTCGAATTGAGGCTGGGACACTGGACATTTCAGAAACGCTTTTCAATGTTTCGGACCTATCTAGAGATGAACTGGTCAGAAACCCTGAGGTAACCTCGCGTATATCGGTGCTATACACCGGAACGTAAAGGGGTTTGTTCGTAAGGATATAGGGTCTGGTACCAAAATCCCTTGTATCTGCAACTGTCTCTTCTATATGCGCCTGTCGTACGTCTTGGCAGTTGAGGTGAAATCCTACGTTCGGCCCGGAATAAAAGTATATAAAAATACAACATATTTATGACAGTTTCTGAGATATTTAAGATGATAGACCATAGCCATATACAAGAAATCTACTTCCTATTTAGTATCATAAACCCCTTTCGCTTACTTTAGTGATCTTGAACGGTTTTCTGGTAAAGTAAGAGACATGCCGAAAACAGTGAGAGCTATGTTTGCGTCGTATGTCCAAACACCAACACAGTCATACTGGTGCAGTAGGACCTTCCTAATCCGTAGTCTTCTAATCCGAAAACCTATATAAACCACACGTTACCACGGTCCCGAATTATTTCCTTCTTTATCTAATGGAAAAATACCTGTCTACTCCGAAAAAGTGTCTTTGCCCAATCTCAAATAAATAAGTGAACATTTAACTGTTGCATCCGAACACAGACCGGACCCAAATATTTTGACAATACACAATTATTCAGTGATGTGTGAAAAGTCATCAACAATTGATAATTTGTGTAAAAACATTGCACATACATGTATTTGTTTACATGGTGAAAATTAAACAAGTGTGAAAAATACAATTATGGAATGACACTGTCGAAAATAAATTTGAAAAACACCTTTTTAATAACGAATCAGGAATTGAAAACAGACGAAATGTACTTAAACGTATGAACTGTAGTGATATAAGTTTTTCAACTCATTTATGTGTAAGTTGTTCTGATAAAATGGTAACATGTGGCAGTATTAACTTTGGCACAGACATATATACAGTACTTAATCGCCCTGGTAGAGATAACCTTTCTAATCGGAACACCTTATTAATCCGAAAAATTACTCCTGTCCGGAAAGGTTCGGATAAGGCAGGTTCCACTGTACAAGTTATTTCAATCATTAAACTTGAAATTTTAGATTATTTCTTGGTAGCAGAACTATCTCAATAATATTTAATTCAATCCAAATATTTACAGATACTATTTCATAAGCACTTTGAGCTTTTTTTGCAGTCGAATGAAACAATTGAAACAAGGGAGCATGGGCTTTATCTGAAGTACCTATTACTGCTTGGAAAAGCTACACCTATCGCCTTGAAGGTTGTCATTAAAGACATAGAAACAAAACAAGCAAAACCGCTTGCTTCGATTATAGAAGAGATGAAAGAGGCTTTTAGCATTGATTACAACGAAACTTATTTAGTATTGTTTGAAGAACATACCGTTAACACACGGATAGATTCCTGGGACATAGCGGTCTTCTGTGATGTGCTATTCGTCCTGCTTGGAGACCCGGAACTTGAAATTATCCAGTGTATTCGTGATCATAGAACAGACATTGAAATATACACAGAATCCGCCTCTCTGGACTATAAAACGTTCAAAGAAAAATGGGACTCTCTCCTAAAAGCAATTAATGAACTTATCGATCATAGGGAAGGTGAAGACAAATATGTCTGCAAACGTTTGATCCATTCATATGATGAATCGAAAATGAATGGATTGAAGATCAACGTCAGCAAAGGAGTAATTGATGCGATGAAACAAACGAACGTTTTAAATGAGCATATTGACATCGCTAAAAAGAACGAGAGTAGACTAATGCTTAACGAAGATATTGGATCAAATATTGATTGTTCGGAAAATGAACTTAGTAGCACGGCAGAAAGAACAGGTACAGGTTAATCGTTTGTAAAGGTTTATTTCTTTCCACATAGCTTACGTTGATGTATCAGCAATAATGAACATAATTCCTTTTTTATGTCGTAGTATATCAAAAATAAATATATGTATTTATTAAAATAGTAAGTGAGCAGATATGTATATGTTATATGCCAAAATGAAACGATTTTTAGACTCATAAGTACATAAAACTACAGGAATAAATTTCCATTGCTGGTGCTGACGTTCGAAATTGTTCGCATGAATATCCATAATTGGATAGTATATATCAAATTCACATACAACACTGATCACTTCATGGTCAAAATCCTTTCAAGATAAAAATGCAAAAATTAACAAATATTTGATAGATCTGCTGGAGTTGTCCATTTCTTTGTCATTTGAAAAAATATAAACTTTTTATTCGTAAAAGATGTAATTGTAGAAATAATAATAAGATACCCATACAGTATAATTTTATTTTCAGATAAAACCCTTCATAGTTTTGAAAAAGTAAAACTTATTTTCATTCCGGCATATGTTGTTTCAGATATTGATCGTAAGGCGCATTTTCCATACGGCATTTTATTGTTAAACAGCTTTTTCAAAATTAATATAACACATGTTGAATTTAATGCACTGTAATTAAGACGTTTTTGACTTTATTCTTGGAGTAACGACACGTATCGTAACACCATTATGTTTTATTCCTTACATTTCCTTACCTTTCCTGATTTCCTGCGGAAACTGCTGATATACAGTTATTTCCGGAAAATAAGCTGCTTCAATGTATTGGCCGTACCCCTAATTTTACTTTCATTTTCTTAAATGTTAATTCATTTCCCTGCTTTTCCGTCGCTCATAACGAGTGTCTATTTATTATCCGTTCCATGTCGTTCCATTTCGTACACCACTGTGTCATCATTTCATAACAATTCAACTGTCCTATATTTCGCAAGTAAATTTTGTTTATCAGAAACAGTTTGACTTAAAAAAAAGTAAATTGATATCAGTTTAAATGAGAAATAAGCATGTTAGAGGAGTTTTTGAATTCGTCTGTTTTTCCGGTGCAAATGGGGGAAACTACCATTTAGATTGATAAAAAAATCTTACATTACAGATTTACCAACACAATTCATTAAACGACTTGAAGACACATTAGTAAACATGAACGAAGCGGTAGTTCTTGTTTGTGAGTTAGACACTGCCAACAATCAAGTAGAATGGAAAAAGAACAAAGAACTACTTGAAGAAACAGACAGGCTGACGTATTTCACCAAAGAAAACACCCACTTATTGCATATCACAGCAGCCATGGCGGAAGACACAGGCACCTATTCATGCAGCTATAGGAATGTATCTACGTCAGCTTTTCTGCAGGTTTTGGGTAGGTAACATACAGAATATATGAAGTAGTTTTTGATAAGTGACTGTCGTTTTAAGATTAAAATAGAATGTATATAAAGTCTATCTTTTGTTTCGATAATATCACATAATAACAGAAATAATGGAAATTATTTTCAAAATTGATTAATTAATTTTATTTTTCGAGAAATGTTCGTCTGCTGTAACACTGTGCGGCACAGCCTATAGCCGTGGTGTACATTATCCCATAGCTGGTTTCCGTTTTTTACCTTTACTGGTCTCGAGTTTTATACGTTTGACTGAGTTTAAATTAAAAATCTCGTGCAGTTCTCACACAGTTGTTTGCATTGGCGACACATTAGTTTGAGAATTATTTGAGATCGAAGCTAGAGGAGAGATCACATGGTTGCCATGACTGGTCCTTCCAAACTGCCCACATGTAATATGACTGACATGTGCGTCTCGGACGAACGTTTATCCTAGATAAACGTAACCTAACAATCACACACTATCAACCTTGGAAGTGTGATTAGAGCCTAGAAAAAATGTAATAGTTTGTTAACCTCTGCACTCTTGCTTCAAGGCTAGGCATTATAAGCTTTTAATTCAATTACCGCAGTTCTGCTATTACAATTGACTGATGCGTTTTCTTATTTGTGTAAAGGTGTGACCTTCATATCAGTTGCGTGGAATGAAAATATTGTGTTTTTAACGCATTAATATTACGCTTTTATGCAAATTACATCTATTTCTAGAAAAGCATTATTTTAGCTATTATTTGATATACATATATGATGAATTCTTCTCTTATAAGGTTGTAACCCATGCATTCGAATCACGCAAGTGTACATAAGTTGAACCTAGTTTAAATATTGATTAGTCGACTTTTTGTTTAATGAGTATGCTGTACTTTGCTTTGATTCCAAATATTTAAAACAATGACGGAAGATACCACCGTTTAAATCAGGTGACATTCCTATTGAACAGGTAGTTCCATCGTCGTATATATGCTCGACAATTAAACACTCATTTTTCACCAGCCCCTCGATATGTAATAAGTTCAAAACTTCACACTGTAAATATATACTCGTATATATAAATAAAATTTCTCAAATGCGTAGAATTAGACGAGGTACAATTTACGTATTTAAGTATGACAACGATAGAAAATATATTTTGTTGTAAAGATACAATTCATATTGATTATATCGACCTGGAGTTTGTGGAATTACCATTTTATGACAGGTGTAATGAAACATTGCTGTCGAAATAATTTTGAGGGATAAATTCGTCATCTATTGTAGTTTTCATTTGCTGCTTGGAGCTCCACAGCATCGCAGGGGATTTGACGTTATTTAGACCGATGTTGGAAGTTGCATTTGTATGTACTCGTTCTGAAAGAGCCAATCCTCATCTTTTAAACAATCGCCTTTATTTACAGAACATAATCTGGAAATAATCGAGCCCTTACATGTTGTTGAAGAGGATATAAAAGAGGACCGGGAAATAACTCTTGCATGCAAGGTGAACAAAGAGGCTACAAAACCACAGTGGTTCCACACGGAAAAGCAATTACTCCATGCCCTAGGGTACAAGCATCATCACAAGGACACGAGCACAAACTTATTATCCATAGAGCAAGGGTTCATGATGGCGGAGAGTACCTTGTGGTGTTCTATAGGGTCGCCGGCCATACCAGTATCATTGTACAGGGTAAGGAGTAATAGAACTACATTTGTACTGCTTGTGATTAACAAATACACTGTATACATGTACGCAATTTGTTTTGCAAAGTATTGAGTCGGTTTTCAAACCGCTGATGAAGGAATTGGACGTTTAAGCGTTTAACTGTTAAATGGGTCCACCTAATTAATATTTGCTGTGATTTTGTAATAATCAACAATACTTTAAATAATTTGTACATTTAAAAACAATACAAGGACATACTATTCTGTAAGAGACTGCTTGTTATCGCATAACTTAGCTATATCAATTAAGTTTAATTTTTTAAGAATGTCTTTTCTAATATAAGTTTAAATTTAATATGAATTAAATCATTACTTTTTACACAAGGAAATAAGCTTAAATAAATACTGTAATTTGGTAATATACCTGGTTTGGTAATATAACGGGTTTGGTAATATACCTGGTTTAGTAATATAACGGGTTTGGTAATATACCTGGTTTGGTAATATAACGGGTTTGGTAATATACCGGGTTTGGTAATATGACGGGTTTTACAATTTACCAGATAGGTTTGGTCTTATTTAACAGATAGCTTTGACCTAGGACTTAAACATCAGCTGACAAAGAAGGATTACAGAAACTGGGTTAGAGGTGTTCTTGGGATGAAGTATCTGAAACTAGGGCTTGAAAACGTGTCAGAGGATGCAGTGAAATGGCACCATGGAAGAATTCTTAAAAACCTAAAAACTACAAAACAATGTAACCTTTGCAATGAAAACAACCTCAAGCCAAATCACAATAAGAAAGACTGTACTAGAAAGTACCCGAATAAATGTCTCTGTTCCAAACCACAACGTCACAGGAACATATGCCCTACTGGCGGATATTGCAGTGTCTTTTATGATCGGATAGTTAGTGGACATCGTTATGAAGATCCGTGTTTAGGTAATACAAACATTGCAAGATGGGGATCTGAACCTTGGAGTGTAGCGACATGCTACATCAATACAAATGGCTACAAAGGAAAGATATCTGCTAGAGAAGTAGACTGCGCAGGGCTTTTATCTCTGTTTCTGAACAACAAGACATATCTCCCAAGTGTCAATTTTCGCGTATTTAGCGAGGTAATATGTTTCTGTAACATCAGTATGTAATTGGTGATGAATTTCTTACACATTCAAAATATGCCATATACACTTTGCTAATGTGTCGGTAATATGAATAGTCATGATCATGAAAATAAATAAATGATTTTACTAAAAGATAGATAATGATACAGTATAAAAAATGATGATAACAATAGCAATAATACTACTAATTAACGGTTTGCAATGTCCCTAAGTCTATGTAAAAAAGGAATGTTTTATGTTTAAACTTGGTAGAAACTAAAATGTCAACGAAATCGAAGATGTTCCATTTTAAATATTAGCTGAAAAATATTGAATTATTTCCAATAATGAATGCTATTGTAAACATTATGAAATTACTATTAATGTGTGAAAATCTCGCAAAACTTTTGCCTGATGCTTACAGAATATATGTAACAGTTCTATGTGTTTCGCTTTCCGAAATTTATCGCCTTTAGTGTATAACTTATCCGGTCGAAGCACATTTGTACAGTACCGCCATCGTTTTACTTCCGTGAGCTCCCGATCACCGATTGACATTGATAGATATGAAGTGTAAACTGACTTGAACAGTAACCATTTCCGAAATTTGTAAATTCAAATGTTTCTTTTTATTTAATTAAATGTACAAGTATGACCAGTTTTTTCTTAGAACATTTCCGAAATGATGGACACTGTTTCGACCGAATTTATAGGACGGTTAAGCCATGGAGAATGTTGTAAAACGAATGGCGAAAGCATAAATGAATGTTCCCTACATTAGCGAGGAATCTATATGTGAATGCGTAATGTCGTCCTATCGTTTCAGGCAGCGCATGCGCAAACTTAAATTCTCGTTTCACGCTACGCATGCGCAAACGTAAATTCTCATTTCACGCTACGCATACACAGTTAACGATTACCGCATGGTAAACGAACGAATGACGCTTTTATCACGAAAACGCGGAAGTAAAACGCTGGCGGCAGTGTAAAATCAAATACTTCACGTTTGAGTAGTTTGGTAAAACACTAGTTCGGCGAAAGAAGTTGCTTGCAGGGACTGTTGCCATTTGCATGTTCATAGCAGACAGGTTACTATAGCACTATGTTTTACAAATTAGTGAAATAACTTTTAGACAACTCTCGACTGTTTTGCCATGTCATGATGTTGTTTATAATATTTCTATAAATTCTTCAGTGTATTGCATTTAAAATACAAAGAATATCGTCAAGATATTTTTATCTGATGCAATGATGTGTCTATGGTGCAAATTGGCTACATAATGCACATTTCTACTATGACCTGCGTGTGAAATAATCCTTTTTATTACATTTCGGATTTTTGGCATATCAAGCTTGGCCTTTAAATCATGAACCATCAGCTCTAATATATTATTATAATTATCATATGCGTTAAAATTGTATAACAATAACATGGTAACCGATATACTTGAGTACTACCTCGAGTGTTCGTATGAAGACCTTGACAACGGAATAACCTTCCAAACGTGTTCAATCTTTAACATTTCAGGCAAGAGATATCCGCAATCAATTATTTCACAATGCAAATTATGAATTGTCGGAGCACATGCTAATTAAGTACTTAGACCATTTTAAGAGAGTGCTGGAGGACGTCAAGGAAAAGCAGAGTGCACATACACATACACATGCGAATGATCAATTTATGGACGCATGCATACAGGAATTGGAAAAGGTAACACCATGTTAAGTTATATGTATCATTATACCTTGCTATATTTTTAAATGAGAATTCAAATAGTACATTTTAGTGTTCAACTTTACATAAACTCTTTCATAGAAAAATAATACTTATTCTTGCTTGGTTATGGTTAGGTAAAAAACATTTCTAAGTTTACTTTACTGTCAAACTGAAGATCTATAATGTAATAATATGTGACCATTTTCGGAATAAAGGCAAGCCACAAAATGACATACAAAAAATATATTTTCTTGTTCATAAGCATTTATAAAATAAATAGGTGATGTGTACAGAACCAAATTCCAATTAATATAATAATGTTTAAATTTGAAAAAAAAATACGTTGAAATTATATTTTACTAATCTAGCACTGAAACACAGACACATTTTGTTTTTTAATTAACGTTGCTATCGAGGCTTTATTGCATATACATTTTAGCAACATATCATTTGTTATTATTTTCTGCAATATCGAAACTTAATGGACATTTATAGCAACATTCAAAATACTATACATGTAATTCTCAATAATGAAGTCGCTAAAATTATTTAATGTTAGTTCGAGAGTAAAGAATTGCCATTTATTTAACTAAAACTAGCATTTGTTTTACTATAAATGAAAACATTATATTAAATGGGAAGATGCACATCCTCTTTTTCTAAATCATATAAATAGATCTTAAATTATGTAACATAAATATGTGCGTATACCCCACAAAAATCAACGCCCATTCACAAATTATATATGCAATATTTTAAAATATTTCTGTAAAATGTTTGATTGATCCTACCTGGATTCACATCGTTTCCACATGGCAAGGTGTAAAATAAGTAGGTAATTTGATTTTTAGGAAATAAATGGTAATAGAGAAAAACGCATCAGTTCCATTAGATTACCTATAGACTCTACTACTTGGTTTTGTTCGGATGAGTAAGTGCGCTCATATTTCAATCATCCCGCGTTACAAATGATCAATTGAATAAATTATAAGAAGAGAACCAGTATCTTCTCGTTAAAAGTACTCTTTTTATGCCGATGGACTAAGCACTTGGCGGACTAGGTGCCTTGTCAAACGGTTTACCACAAGTATCTTTTCCGGAGATCATCTCTCTGATCCTCTACAGGACAATGTAGGCTCCGTAGCAGCTGGATCAGATAGGCCCACACAGCCTGAGGCCTGTTTCGCACAAATCTACTTATATTTTTGTAACCTGTTAACAAGTCACAACTAGAATCGGCAGATGATATTTTCACACTTATCAAATATTAAAAGCGAAACTGTAGCCGAAAGTCTAGTACACTTCTGCTTGCATGTTTCAGCTGAAAACTCATCAGTTCGAAATAAACCTAGCCGATGAACTTCAGGAGTTAAAAGATCACGCGATGAAAGAAGACGCGGGTATTATCGAGAAAGCTGATGAACAGGTAAATAATTTGTAAAAGTCGACTTTTCCGAAGTTGTCTGTATTTATCTAGCCGTCAATTGTGTATGCTTTTTAGTTTATTTTCGTAGTGTCGGCTTTTACTGTACAAAAGGACAGCCGCCATTATAGCAGTGCGCTTAAAAATAAAATACAAAATCAGAAAGTAAGGAAATAATAGATATTTACAGTATCCACTGATCATTGTTAATTTCAAACCATATTGTAAGACTATTGTTTTTCAGCAAGTGTAAGTATTGGCCGAATTAAGCCGCACACTCCATAAAGCAGCTATTATAATATTATAGTATACTAGTACGTTATTTACCAAATGTGCATGTATCACCAGATTTATTCGGCTAGTTTGGATTAATCACTTGATTGCCAACGAGAACTAGTGAAATGACGTGTAAAAGTATTGACTAACTTTATACAACTGTCACACTGAACCGATCCTAAAACATGGATAAAACTAATCGAAAGTTTTATTCTCACATTTTAAAAAAGATTATCAAGTATAAAACTCTTTATTTTACCGGAAACGATTTAGATAAGAGATGCTTTCTATGACAAAATGTTAATTTTGAAAATTTTTCCTCGAATTTCAGAAAGAAACAGAACTGGAACATTTAGCAGAAAGGCTTCAACGTATGTATGAACAGTACTTAGTCGTTGAAAGTTACTAATTAATGTTGTAAGCGAACATAAGGATATCTCTGGACAGTCTTTACGTCAAAATAAATCTTATGAAGTGAAAAGAAAAACTTTGAAACGAGAGACCGTTCTTCAAATTACTCTTTCGCAATAATTCTTATCATCCATATCATCCATAATTCTGTTTAATCTCTATATTCCTTTTATGGAAATTATGTTAGTCACAATGAACACTGAAACGTTTCCAATTATAAATACTCGTACACACGAAAGAAGAATATTGATAAGCAAATGTGTTCTTTCGTAATGTTTGGCAAACTATCTGTTGTATTTTATGTGTCTATACATGTATTGCTGATACTCAGATCATAAGGAAAGCTATGATGTGAACATATACAATTTGTATAGCGTGTAAATTTTGTAATATTTAATGTATGCTGTCTTTTGCATCTATAATACTATCATTTATATGGTTTATTTCTGTATCTGTTTCTCACAGTCTTTAAAAAGATCATTATTCGAATTCACGATAGGTCAACACGTCTTCCGATTACTATTGTATGAGGTATATCACACATATTTTGTCTTGGACTTTACATGATAGTCGATACGATGTTATACGGTACATGATTGAAAACAAACATGATGAATTCACAAACACGATACACATGTATTCAGATTTTAAAGACTATTCGGTTCCGGCGACTGTTATGTGTTTGAGAAGCATGAACGGAATCGCGCTATCATTATTTCAGAGACTGGAGAAGAGCTCAAGCTCATTGGTCGTCTCAGATCAACGCCCAAGAAATCAAAGACACTGTTTCAAAAAGTTGGCATCAAACAGAACTCCACGAAAGGTAAACCCAAAAAGCATAACCAAGTAGCTAAGGAATTTAGAGTTAATCGAACCAGGCTCCATGCTAATAAAAGTGTCTGGAGTACAATCTCATGCTCATTACGATTCATCCTATAGTAACATGAGATTGTTCTCAAGAAACTGTTATAAGCACGGGGCAAGATGTTGGTTAATTCCAGTTTTGCGGACATTTGCCATATGTTATAAGATTCAGACAAAGCACCCGAAAATAATGATGTACGTTCACCCTTTGGTAACACATACATATTCAACTACACACACTTTGACTGATATTAAACAAGAACGTTCGTTACCGGATTAACAAAGTTACTGAATAATTTATAAGCGGCTAAGAACGTTCATTGCTACATTGATATTTTGAATTTGTTTCATGGGAAGTTGAACAGATAAAGAGCATTCGTAAATTTTGATAGTTGTAGGTTTGGATGCGTATATCTAATATTTTTTCTATACGTATGTGAAAAACACTTCAACTACTCACTAACTAATCGCTAGTTTTCTTTCTCTGACCGACAATAACCATTGTTAAAATTAGAATTGCCTTTTAAAGTTTGATGGCCCCATTTGATCGAGGGCATCCTAAAGCTGAAGACTAAGGTGATTGATAAAGGGACATTCGGTTCCTCTTCTGTTAGCAAGTTTCCCATCAGCTCTTTCTATTCTTTTTGTTAGTGCCGCTGGACCTCGAGTTGTGCATAATGATTTATATAAGAGGAACTACAAAACTACCAAAGGAGACAATAAAACTGGTGTTTGGTTTTATGTGGGCCGAAGTAGAGCATCACAATAAGCAGAAAAATATCACACAACTGGATGATAACAAGGATGGTCCAGCTAAAGTAATCTATCGTCTTCTACAAACTATATTCATTACTGAAGGCACTCTAGTACATGAAGTACAAAGCGAAACAGGCACAGGCGTTTCATTGAAAATACGATGTGGTTCATCAAAGAGCATAGAGAAAGTCCTCGTTGTTTTTCACGGCAAGGAATTTCAGAAGTGTATCCAAGACTTAAAAAAATGTTTGGCAGAAGAAAAGAAAGATGGGAAAACTGAGTATGACATAGAAGCAATCTGCTCTTCGAGAAGTATAAATAATATTAGAGAAGAACTTGGTAAGACATTATGTATTCGGATAAATAAAAATCTAGTTCTTACAAGTTCAGCGAAATGATAGAATATAATTGTCTCTGTTAAGGTAATAATTGTAAGTTTCTATTATTGCGCTGATAAATTTAAGATTAACAATCGCCCTAGAAAACACACTTTAAAGTTTTTGGTCGTACATATTTGACTGTTTGTCGAAATTTAAAACGTGATGTTGTGCTATTGTCTTTTGCCTCATTTTTGAAGATATGAAGCTCATTTTGGACAGAGTATGCACAAAAACTTTTAAGAGACAGTCATATAATTTTCATATAATTTATATTTTATTGTAAATATTTCTAACAAAAACGCAATTTAATGTAATAATAAGAAACTGTTATCCTTTTAAGCAAAACATTTAAGTTCATTAAACTAACACCCTTTGATTTATTTAATCGTAGTCAACAACGGTACTTTAGAAGGAAACAACTATGACTATAGATGTGAAAAGCACGACGGTACACTGAATACATGGTACTGCTGTGATCATGATACATTTTGTTGTTCAGCATGTGTAGAACACATCCATAGGTAATACACCATTAACACATTTTTAGATTGTAGTCTATGTGATCCTTATCTCTACAGCCTCTTCCGGAACATTACATTGTAACTTTAATCCTCTGATGTCTTGCTTTCGATCCCATAAACTCATACAAAGTAGAAAAAGGCGCCGACAATCTTATATTATTCTTATTTTAACGCGGTATAATGTTTTTGCTATTGTATTCCGTATATCTTATATATAGCATTTTATTGAATGAAAACAATAATTATGAATATTCAAATGCGCTGACTGTGTCAGAATAGTTGCTACAGCTGCTGGCAGTGTCTGTTGTTTCTTCGTCGCTAACATCGACAATGAAATATTTTTACGATGTTTTCATAAAATACAAAAAAAACTTAGATTGAGATTCGAACTCGACACCCACCGATCTTGACTTCACCTTTCATACCACTACGCCAGTGATCATTTCTACTGGGTACGTGAAAACTTTAATTATAAAGACCACCGTGTGGCTTATATCAACATACCGAAGATTATCATTGACGCGGTTTATGGTTTTATATCGATTCCCCCATATCCAATAATGTTATGGTCACGACATGCCTTCACCAATGAATCGTATCGCGCAGAGTGTCTAGACCAATATGCATCAAAGTCAAAGGTTTCTCCCCCTTTTACTTCTGTAAATTGTATGTACAATCTCCACCTATGAAAATGACTATTATCGCGCTGACCCGCTCGTACAAAATACGGTAAATACCGCGCTTACTGACAAGTTCACTATGGCCGACTCTATTGGTCACGGCTGAAGAGTATACAAGAACGATAACTCTTTGCAAAAACTGTATTCTCATGAATGTTTACTTGAAGTTGTTAAGTTCAAATGTAAAATACTTAGAAATGTAACAAATGTCACTAATATATCTTAGAAAGGCTATCGACTGAAGTATACTCTGTTTTGCTTTGATGTATTCTCAAAACATGATCGTACCTGAATTTAACATCGCAGATTATAAGTAAAGTTATTAGTCCTCATCATCATCTCACATCTGTCCATCTCTTTCTCCACTACCCTTTCAGAGAAATTAGGTCCTACATACCTTAAAAAGTACCCAAGCTAGGTTTATGAAACTTGCATGTGCAAACATGACAATACAAAAATACGAATGTTATTTTTGTTTCTTTGGATAAAGTTTATTTTCGCTATGACGACAGAAACAGTAAAAATAACATTAAACATTTTACATTATGAAATCTGCAATTACCCATGTATATCAATGAGACTTGGTTGTCAAATAAGATGCAGTTAGAACATTATCCAAATAATTAAATGCTATCTAACAATTGGGACAACGTTCAAACTATGAACTTAATCAATATTGGACATTATATTCACTAAATACCTGACCGTGCATAGTCACAAGTTCACCGTCTTAGACACCCGTCGTCTCACAGTTCATACTGATTTGTTTATTGTGTTTAATAAACTTTGTAGTAGATTAGTGATAGATTTTATAACTGTTAAAATTGTAAGGGGCCTTTGTATTGTTTTAATGCCAGCCTTTTGTAAGGTATCAAGGGTCTAACGAACACTATTCTAAAACATATTAAACTTAATATTTTTTTAAAATTGACATCTATTAACTGACTAGTGTGAAAAACTTGAAGACATTTCACCGTTTATTAAAAAAAAATTTTTTTTTTGTTGCCTTACCTAAACTTAAGAAATACTGGCCATATATATGTTTGTAAGTTTTCTTTTATATTTGTTTTGTTTTAGGTTCCAAAAAGTATTGCAGGTAATGCAGAATTACAAAACATGTATTAAAATTCTACAAGTTTAACATGTGTAACAAAACAATATGCAATAATGCAAAGACATGGCATATTCATTTCACTTATTTTTGTCACGAGACATATCACACATGTAAAAATAAAATACAAGAGTGTAGCAAAATATTTGGAGGAGGAGCATTACTACTTATTATGAACCTTATTTTAGCAGTACATGAAATGCAATATAAGAAAAAATGAAAATGTTTTACCGTCTACTTTTTTAGATATTGAACTTTTAAAATGATCAAGGTCAACTTTTATATTTTAAAGTAATTGTACAGCTTGATAGAATTGAGAAATGTTGAGATACAGTTCTCATATCTTGTAAAATTCAAATTAAATACTAAAAAATAAAAAAAATAACGAAAAAACAATTACGTTCCTGTAGGGAAAGAACCTAGAACCTCTTGATCTCAAAGCGGACTCTGTACCTCCGTGCCACAGTACAAAATATGTACAACTATAAAATTCAAAGTATTCCAAATGGCCATTAAACAGGATGGTCTCATGACAACCCCAATATTTTAATCAAATGACCATAAATGAATAAGTTTTATAGTTACGAGTGGTCAATAATGAACATGAA
>JAFMSR010001680.1:0-25468 GCA_022818135.1 Saxidomus purpurata
TCTGTCTCTATTGACAGCGAAAGTAACATGACAACGGTAGTTACCCCGTGCATTTCATGACTCCGCTATAAATAAACTGTCAAGATATTCTAAATTTAGAATTTCTGTGTCAGAGGCACGGACGTGGTATTTTATCTGTCTTAGTATATTCTCGATCGAAGTTTGTTGTTGTTTCTTTTTATAGATACATACAATTCTGTGCACGATATGTTTCTGAAAGAATTGTTGTAGAATTGATCTAGTAACCATTGTTACTGTCCCCACCCGTAACACCAAATGTGCACTTAATCATTACACAAGTCTCAATAATAGATCTTACATGCTTAACCAGTATTACCCACACATGCTCTAATATTTCATTCTGAATTTCATTATATTTTGTTATACCATGTTGTTACTGTATATGTAACCTGGCTATTACAATAAAAGATATTGTCTGTCTGTCTGTCTGTCTGAGTGGGCACCAAAAGTGATATTTTCATGAGTAGCGCAGCCACGAGTGAAAATAACTACTTTTGGTGCTCACGAGTGAAATTATCGTGATAGTATATCGATACCAACAATTTTTCTGTTTATTTTATGTCTATAACTCTACTTTCGTTGAGTTTGTTTCAAATTAATGTCAAAAATCGCGGGAAACGTCATCAGAAAGCATAACAAACATGACGTCATTTTAGCGACGTCATATATAGTCGTATTGTTTCCGGCGTTCATTACGCTCGCTATATATTTTGACGTTGAACGTTTTGATAATTTTCACTGAGTGAACAGTGAGTTTATCGGGATATAATTCACCGTTACATTTCGATAAACCACCGATAAACACAAAATAAAATATACCGATAAACTACCGTGAGGTATGATTAGCGGTGTAAACAAAAACGCGTTGATATGTGTAGAGTGGGTGGACCAACGCTCGGCGTTAAAATGTCATGTAATAAATCATCAGCAGGAATCTATGTCAAATAACCTCAAATTTTTATGCTCAGTTTGAAGACCAATCTCAACCTTTCAACCGTCGTTGTTTACATATTTAAAGTCACATGGTGACGTATTTGGCGGGAGCTAAATATAGGCCTAGTAAAACTGGTGCGGTTCGTCCGAAATTCTACCACAGCTCGGCGTACGCCAGATACACTCAAAGGTTTTGTTTTTTAAATATTTCTGTTTTAAACCGATGTTGAAGATGTATTTAACACAATTTAGTAGTAATATGGATTGAAATAATTTGTTAAGTGCGTTAACATTAAATTGATTTACACTGTCTTTCTCCCAGACTTTTGTTGAGTTTTACGAACCACCTTTGACATACAAACACATTTAACAAACATTGTATAGAAAAGTTCATACAATTATAAACTTGATTCATTTACTGATTTAATCATCTATTTTGTTTAAATAACAATAAGTAATAAAAAGTATACGTAGGAGATTTATGTCTTGAGAATCGTAGGAACAAGACAATATTGCTAGAGGGGTCCGTATAGATTGGCGCTATTTTACTTAATTATATATTATAAAATAAGAAGAATTAGGTAATATTTAAATATAAATGACTTTTCTATAAATTTTACGACTCAATTTCTTAAAAAGTACCTGTATACAGGAGAAATCTTGTTTTAATTGAGTATGAAAAGCATTACGGGACGGGTTTTACTCTAGGTCTGCGGCTCTACTATAGTCACGTGACCATTCCGGAAGTCAACCGCATCGAATAAAATCACACACGATGTAAACAAATTTAACAGCACCCAAAAGTTAAGACTTTTAAATGATTTTTTTCGGAAAATCACAAAGAAACCTCATTTACACCGAGCATTAGTATACGCCGAGCGTTGGTCTACCCACTCTAGAGTTTATAAGTGTTATGCATAGATAGATCTACAAGTTTCTGATCAATTTTCACTTAGATCTTCATATATTCTATTTGGAATGAGCTTTACAGGTATGTAATTTTTTTCAAGATATATTGAGTTTAAATTAATATTTGAAGCCGTCAAAGTTGGCGATGAGACTCTGATCAGCGGCATATATACACATAGAAAGAAAACGTTCCGCATTGTTTGCAATTATAACTGGGTTGTGCGCGAAGGGCGGCCGTCGTATATACAAAAAGGCCCTTGCGCACAATTTTTTGGGCTAGACGTTCTGATAGATTATGGTCACGAACACAATATCGGATAAAAGACATAACATTATTCGGCATTAGACTATTAGTTGTCTTCTAGTGTCTCCGGTCTAACAAGAAAACTGTTGTGATCAAAATTGCGTAGGAGAATAGTTATATACAGAACAGATACCGCGTTGATTTTTAGTTACAAATTAGAAGGAAAACAGCTATAATTATAATATTATGCTATTCTGAAATGTTTGATATTATTTAGATATGTTACTATATAATTTTTTAAAACAGAAGACAATTTAATTCGAAACAACTGAAAATATGGAACTACTTGTTTGTATGTAAAGCGTTCGGTCGTAAGGAAGCTTACACGAAACTATCCTATCTGCTTTTATTTACATATACACTTAGACTAGTTTTGCTTTGACCCCTCGTTATACTCTGTTAACATTGGACCGATTGAAAATTCAATCGATCCAAAGAAGGAGGGCCAAGTATAAACTATTGAGGCATCCGCAGGGTTGAATGGTTATCTGAAACATCAACCAACTGATGTCTATCAGACAGGTATGATCTTAATCGTTGGACAGAATTAATGCTAAGGCATATAGCTTCAAGTTTCATTAGAAGAATTATATTGTTTACTGTGTCGGAAGCCTTTCAAATAAATGTCAAGTAGTACCATCTTACCATGTTACCTTCGTCCATATTGAACCAAATAAAATCGTTGAGGTGGGTTAGATATATCTCTGTAGAAAAGCCACATAAAAAGAAGTATTAGTAATTGACTTAGTGACAGAATGTACGTTTTTAGTAAAATATAGGTATAACAAAAAGTAGTAAAACAAAACTTTTGAAATTAAACATTGTGTCAACTAGGTTTTTATACACAAATGCAACTAAATGCACCGATCCTGTGGCTCATTGTAGACTCTGGCTTTTCTCCATGAGAGTAACGGTTTCCGCGATGTACTGTTCAATTTTGACCTGATTGCGATGTATAATCACCCAAAATATCTTATATAGATGTTTTTTATCTAGGAAATATATTTCACTTTTGAGTGATATACCGGCTAGTTAGTGGAATTTTGACTCTTCTTTTTACTCCTCCATTTAACCACTATTCATATTATTTTGTTGTTGCTATTATTACAGGAGATATTGAAAGTGTTGAGAGTTACTACCATTTGTTTAAATCGCGTTTAATTTACTTCATTCATATAACAATGGCAATTCAAGCGTATCAACGCATGCACGCTCTTAGATGCTTAGTGAAAATTAGCAGCCAAAAGGAATTGGGAATTGTAGCAGCCAAAATAAGTTCCGATTTACGTTGTAAGGCATATCACGCAATCCTTTTTGTGTAAGTAGGAGAAAAGAATTAAAGATTAAGCAAGAGTCTGGAAAATGTCAAGTGGATATAAAATACTGTTTTTTATTCCGTTGATTACCCAATTTCTGTTGTATATCCTTACAAATCTTAACTCTTCTCCATGAAGTATAAGAAACAATAAATCACGGTTTTGGGATATTTTAATTTCCTAATTCACGGGTTTGTTACTATAACAAAGACAATTCGTAAACACAACCGTGCTTGTTTGCATTTTTTTGCGTAATACAAACGTTTTTAGGCATAGCCTGATTTTTTTCCGATTATTTAAATGAACGCTTATATAAGCAATGACACAAGGGCACACTTAATTAAGAAACAAATCAAACACATTTGAATTTTCACTGAAAAAAAACCGAACTAGTGTTACAAACCTTATATGCATTCTACATAGTGACTATATAGAACAATTTTTACTGAATAATTCTTTAAATGTAAGAATTGATTCAGGCAACATTTGTATGCATTAAGTTACTTCTGTGGTGGGTTCAATTG
Organism: Saxidomus purpurata; assembly: GCA_022818135.1. NCBI lineage: Eukaryota > Metazoa > Mollusca > Bivalvia > Venerida > Veneridae > Saxidomus > Saxidomus purpurata. The sequence goes on from JAFMSR010001680.1 coordinate 4,008, forward strand.
TCTACTAGCTGAAAAATGGCGAACTTTCACGATTTCGTCGTATAAAAAAGGGCTTCAATAACTATCCCAAAACATTTGCATCCATAAATGTGCTTTGCAGCTAGACTGTGTCAGCTTTTATTTTTGCGCAGGCCCCGTGTTGTTTTTTGCTTTTAATTTTATTTCCAAGGGGACACATGATAGAAGAAGTGTCTTAAAATGACAGAATAAGCAATCAGATTTGAAGTCAAGTTTTCATGTGAAAATGACTAGTCTGCCAACATCCATTAAAATTAGAACATCAGATTCATGAAATTGGAAGAGAAAATGTGATAAATGAATGCGGCAGTCATATTGACATGGTTACGATAGAATGCTATGTTCTAGAATATAGTGTGCATTACAATATATATTTTTTATCCACAATTTTGACCTGCTGCTTGCACTTGTGCTTACGTGCTGACAGTCACATAATTTAAACCAAAATGACATGCTTTATTTATTAAAATTGTAATCAATGATGAAGACTGAGAAAGATTTAAGAATTTAGTGCGAACGTATTACACAATTATAACTGTTTTTCATGGAGACAAACATATTGCTAGTTAATTTCTGGAAAAACATTTATGGGTCAAAGATTTAACTTTTTCGCAATATTAATCTTTAGTGATACATTATCAGATAAGGTGCTTAATGCATAATTAGCTAGAATTTTCGTATTGTAAATGTTTATGTATGTGATGTGATGTTTCAGAATGGATATCAATTTTTAATCTTTTCTAATGTAGTGTGTCATACTTTAGGATGAAAAATTAGAGATAGTGGTATTTCTATCATCATCTGAATAAATATTACGCTCCTTATTATTACCCCCACCAACTTTACTAAAATTCATTTTTTTATTTTCTTTTATTAAATGAATATTTCATAATAAAGGAATAACAAGGTTTTTCAGATATTTTGCCTGCAGTTTAATTAAAACATTTGTTTAAGAATGCACAAATAAAAAATGGGGGTCAATGTGCATATAAGAAAGAAATTCAATAAAAAGTGACAAAAAGTGTGTTTTTAGATTTCGACGAGCTTTGAGATATGACGGCATAAGTCTGTAACAAAGAACTGTAAAGGGAACTAGTTATTAATGATTTTTTATATCCTAACAATTCATCTTGTAAAACAGTTTGAATTTAGTAAATATCTTAAACGATTTTTGAGAAATGACAATTCTTGTACCCCTACCTCCATTTTGACATAATGACAAAAATTGTCTATTTAGTCACAAAATGTGGTCAAAATATTTTTTATCAAAAACGTTCAATTTTTTTACACTAAATTATTCCTATTGTACCTAAGTTTACTACTACATAATTGTTTTTTCCAGTAAACTCGTCATTTTTTTAAATATAACAACTGTAATTTTCCGGAAGTGCAAAAATCCAAAACCTCACCAGTGACCCCCTTAAACTGTTATTCAATACAATTTGCTTTTATGCTGTAACCATATACAGTATGTGTTGCCTTCTCTTGTATCGCACAGGCTGCATAATTCTACCGAAAATAACGCAATGTTGATAATAACTATATTATCTATCTCTCTTTATAACAGTGTTGAGGAATCAAATTCCAGACACAATCTGTAAAACGCAGTCACGATAGAAACAGATAAACACTGTTATTCATTCCGATGATTACCCTATTTCTTTTGTCTATCCTTACAAATCTGTAGAAAAATGCATTTACACGCACATAACAACATGACCTTTAAGGAGAGTCTATCTACTTATAGATGCAGCAACTAAATTAAAGTGGCGCATATTTTTTGGGTTTTCACCACAAAATACATATCTTTTCATAATGTCACAGGGGAAAAGCGCCATTTATTCATTCGGGATTTGGACTTTAGTATCGTAAATTACAGTTAACTTAACCAGCTACAAACACATATAATCAATGTTTCTATCACAGCTCACGTTCAAGGTCACAGTTCGCGGTCGGGGTAACAGCTTATGTTCAAGGTCACAGTTCGCGGTAGAGGTCACAACTTTTGTTCGAGGTCACAGTTTGTGGTCGAGGTCACAGGTCGCAGTCAAGAGCACAGCATAAGGTCGAGGTCATAGTTCGCGATCAATATCATACTTCAGCCTAGACTTTGACTTGATTTGCTATTATGGTCATAAACGGCACCAAGAAACTTTACTATAAGATAAATTGTAGCTTTTAATATCATATATAATTAACTATGGCCTCTCAATATTTCAGAGAAAAGGCCCCACGATATTCACAATCCCTTATTATTTCCGACGACGTTGTTGATTATCAATGTTACCAGTCATCCCTGTTATTGTGTGACACTACTGTCAACTATTAATCATTTTGATGCAGAAAAAAACCCAACATATTACACAAACGCCATCAAACATAGTCCCTAATAACAACTGATCCGCAGTTTCCTCTTTTAGAAAAGGCAGTTTATGAAAACAGATGCAACTGAACTGGTTGCCTGGATACTAGTATAGTTCCATTGCATGTAATATTCAGACTGGACTGAGACCTTAACCATAGATACGTGATACCTGGCTTAGATCCAGAGAGTATTGATTCTGTTTTACCAAGAAGGAAAGCTTGTTGTCAACCAACCATTCAGTCACATGTTGAAGCTCACTGGATAAAACTGTTTCAATAGGGATTTACATTTACTAGAAATCAAAATCATCAGGTGATGAATTGTATGAAACGCGTAGCACAGTTAATTTAGTTAATTAAATCATTATTTTAAAGCCATATCAAGTCATTTTTATTTAATTACTTATATATATTGCCTTTTCCGGCATTTAAAGGGTTTTAAACCTTAGGACTATATATATATATATATATTAAACCTTAGGACTATATATATATGAAAAATGTTAAACGATATGCCGGAATAAGTAAATTATAAAAAAATGAAAATAATGACACTATATGAGTTTTCTAATTGTTTTTTGCAACCGGTTTCACTATATCATCAGGGCAAATATAGTTATACTATATTTGCCCTGATGATATAGTGAAACCGGTTGGCAAATACAATTAGAAAACTCATATAGTGTCATTATTTTCATTTTTTTATATATATATATATATATATATATATATATATATATATATATATAGTTTACATTGTCGAAGGCCTTTTGCATGTCAAGAAGATCATATACCATCCCTCCGTATCACCTTGAACGGTATTGAAACAAATAACATAGGAGAGATGGGTTAGACAAAGTGAATCTACCACGTTCATGAGCTGTGAATAAGGAAATCCCACCCGAGGGTTGAGATACGTCCAAAATATGAGGCTCTGCCGAGTTTTTTTAGGACGCATCTCAACCCTAGGGTGGGATTTCCTTATCCATTGTAGATTTATTTTCTCACTGTTTTAATGGCATTTTCAGACACAGAGATAAAATGAATCTACCATGTTCATGAGTTGTGGATAAGGAAATCCCACCCGAGGGTTGAGATACGTCCCAAAACCGAGGCTCTGTCGTGTTTGTTTGTTTGTTTGTTGTTGTGGTTTTTTTACGTATCTCAACCCTAGGGTGGGATTTCCTTATCCACAACTAAACGGACATTGTAGATTTATTTTCTTACTGTTTTAATCGCAAAATTTCAGATAAGTAGGAAGAAATAATTGTAATTACAGGATAAGGATGAAAAAAAACAACCTTTTCTCGAATTTTACTTCAAAACTACTTTAGATGGATAGAAAATGATCTAAGAAAATGAAAACCCATAAACCTATGTTTAGTTCAATAATAACAATTTTACAGTTATTTTTTTATTTGTATGTTTGCTTATAATTAACGAAAAAATAGGAAGACAGGGATGAGAGATAAGCGGTGAAGGATAAGGTTATCTATCACCGGTTCATGCGGGGAAATATGTATCTCATAGGTGAGAAATAATTTCCCCATCCTGTATTTACACTTATTTTTTCTTTGTTGTGTGAAAATGCGATCATAATGGTGCAAAAAAATATCTACCTTGTTCATTGAGTTGTGGATATGGAAATCTCACCCTGGATTTGAGATACGTCCAAAAAACACGACAGAGCTTCATTTTTTGGACGTATCTCAACTCGGGTGGGATTTCCTTATCCACAACTCATGAACATGGTAGATTCACTTTATCTTTGTAGAAAAAAACACAGCAAAAACCAAACTGAATAATGCTAGGTATATGTATTAGTGTAGGGTTAACGCACGTTTTTTCGTGTTTTAACATCTGCAGAATCCCGAGGGATCGTTGGTGCCCGAGCCCGTTAGGGCGAGGACACCAACATATCCAGAGGGCTTCTGCAGGTGTTATAACACGAAAAAACGTGCGTTAGCGCTATTCTAGCATACATAGCATAAAAAAATCATAAAAATAAAAATGAAACGCTCCTACTGGTACGACGTTCAATTATGCGCGGGACAACGTCCGTGTTGTTTACGTCATATTTATGACGTCACCAGCGGTTTTTAAGCCCGGCACTGTTGACGCCGTAGATCATGTAAGACTTGGGAGACAGGTCCATTGTTTACAATGGCCCTGTACTGCGCATAAATGAAAACGGGTTATAACGGCGCGTGAATCTCCCCGTTAACACACGTTTTTTTCTCCTGTTAAAACACCGGCAAAATGGGCAAAAACAGCACATTTTATGCTAGAATACTTAATTGAATGTTTACGAAACACGGTTGACAGAATGTATCTTTTAGTGAAATATAAGTACAACGAAAATTAGCAAAATAAAACTTTTGAAATTAAGCATTCAGTCCACTAGGTTTTAATATACAAATATGAAGAAAGGCTTGCAACTACAGATATATTTTTATTTTATTATAGTCTCACTTTTGTACATTTATATTATAAAACATTAATATATATATAATCATGTACAAACCTGCTCTAAAAGAGTTATGAGAGACTAAGAACAATATAAAATGTATCATTTATCAATGTAAGCATTTAAATGTTCAGATTAAATATCATTACTGAAGTTTTCACTATAATAATAAAATTAAGGCGAGAATAAAAAACGTTAAACGAAATTGAAAAGTATAAATATAGATCAAGTTTTCCAGACATATACATATTTACGTCTTTCTTCTAAAATACTATGGCAGGTTTTGGCACTTTACTTAAAAATATTTTCATAAGATAGAAAGTATTCAAACTTCTCCTATTCACTTTACACTGGAAATATATCAACAAAATTATCATACAATAATTTTCTGATATCATCAAACACTGGACGTGAGTTCCATCTTCAACTTCGTCAAGGCAATGAAAGCATGTTCTTTCGTGTACTGGTAAAGAGATGAACCATCCAGTGTCTATCTTTCAGCGGGCTACCCCACGACGGAACTTAGCTAGAGCACTTCGATAATGTCTTTGTAAAATGCATGATTTTGCATATTGGTCATACTTTTTAATCTACATGTACCAGTCCTGTGGCTCATTGTTGCCCCTGACTTCCCTCCCTCGGAGTAAGGTTTCCGCGATGTGCTATACCACTTTCACGTGATTGCGATGTATAATAACCCCAATCAAACGATTGTTGTATTAAAAGTTAGGATGTTGAAAAAGATTTTTTCGTATTTATTTCAAAATTATGTATAAGAAACGGTTTCATTTGAAAATGGCGGATTAAATTTCTCGATAGAAGAAGCAGGAAAGATAAAGTAACACAATTTCTTCTCTTTCAAAAAACAACGATAACATGATGCCTTCTTCAGCGTCATAAATTGAAATTGAAAGTTTATTTCTTGAAAGATTCGGCATCTTTGACATTAAATCCACTCCTAAGACACACATAAAATACAAAATACAGAGCAGAAACAGTTCTCTAATGCGTACTAAAATTTGAATTAGAGAGCCAGTTTATAATAACTGATGCGTGTAAATGCCTCGAAATATGAAGGCTGATTTCTGTCAAGTTGTGTTCTCTTGTACACGACACCACGAAATAACGACAAATCCATGTCAGTCGTGTTCTCGTGGTGTGACCCCGTCAGCACGAAACAACGACAGAACAAAACTATGACAGTACAACATTGCAGGGGCAAACAAACCAAACTAAAATGGCGCCAATACCATTATTTCGCGCCGTTGTGTTGTCGTGCAGTGACCTTTTGTTGCGACACCCTTCTTTGACGTTATGTCGTGATGGTGCGGTGCAAACACGACCACAAGCCTAATCGATGGAAAGAACGACAAACACAGCGAATCAACGAAACAACACAGATCTGCCATGTGGTAGTCCCCGCCATGCAACACGATACAACGACAACATCACAATCTTGTGTACCGTTGATTCGCCTCCTGGTTTGCATGCGTATTTTAATTGAAATTGTCGTTACATTGTAACTACCAAGACAATAAAGCTCAAACGAAACATAAAAACAAGTTTCAAGGACCCTGTTTTAATTAAGATTTTGACACAAAACTTCGCGCCCCGGCCATCACGTATTAACGACAAAAAAGGACGAAACAGTGCAAGGTTGCAATGGGACGACACGAATATTTTATCGTGTTGACGCCCTGCCGTGTCGTATTAGCGCCATTTCAGTGCCGTTGTTTCGTTCCTACAATGCCGTGTTGTCGTTGTTTCGTGATGTTGTTTCGTATTTCGACCAGCCAAGACGACATGGCAGATATCAGCCACCATATTATGAACATTTCTGCCACCATATGTAAAAGAGCGGTGCAGTTCTAATAGAAAGAAACGAAAATAAATGTTCAATGTTCTAGTTACATGCTGCAAGTTATGTAATAAATTTAGAGACATGACAGACGGAAGCAGTGATTTGTGTGCATCACGAAATACAAACATAAACAACAGTAATAAACAAGAGTGATCGTATAAATATATGCGTCATGTTCGCATGCGTGTTGGAAAACTCATTAGATCAACATGTCTAAGTGATCTAAGATTAGCATGTAAAGTTTGTTTCCTGTTTAAACAATATTTCAGTTATTTACCGGCAGAGATTTTGTCCTTCGGAATGATCATTTAAATCACTCAGAAAGACGTTTTTGTTTCTGTTAAGGTTCGTCGACCATCTCTTGTTCTGCGTCAGTGATACCATGATGACGGTATCATACGAACCAATACACACATAAACGCAATGGTACAAAATGCGGATAGATCCGAAATCGGACGACAACGACGACAAAATAGAGTTAAAATAAGACATATCCCATATCGGAGGCGTATGTTGTAAAACAATGTATCTTGCATTTCCAAGCATTTTGAGAGGTTTTGAAATGTTGTTTTTGTAGTAATTTGATCATACACATTTTAATTGCGTCAAAGAAGACGCTCTTTGCTATTTCTGTTGCGTCATTGACAAAATGAATGCGTCAAAAACGCAGAAAACGCGCTCTCGCGGTAACACTATTAGTGTCTCCGGTCTGACTAGAAAGCTGTTATGATCGAAACCGCGTAGGAAAATAGTTCTATAACAGAACAGATACCTCGTTGATTTTAGTTACAAAATGCTATTCTGAAATGTTTTTTATATTATTTAGATCTGTTCCTATATAATTTTTAAAACAGATGACAGTATCATTCGTAACAACTGAATATATGGAACTACTTGTTTATATTTAAAGTGTTCGGCCGTAAGGAAGCTTTACTTTGAATTTATCAATCGATCCAAAAATGCAAGAATGCCTCTCAATAAATATCAAATTGCTTCATCCACAATCATACATCCTTTGTACATATAATCCTGGATATTGTAGGAAACGGTCTGTTAAATGACTACATACGTTCGACCTTTATCAGCAAATATTTAGCTTATTGTACCTGAAGTGAGGGTAAAAAAATAATTTTTAGTGATAAGTTTAAGGAGATGCGTATACGTAAATGTAACAATCAGGAAGCAATTAGGTTATTGAACCATGTGAAACCTACAGAGGTGTACCCTTCAGCTCTACATACTCTCTACAAAATCAAGACAAATATATTGCAAAACGGTCTAAGATAGTTTAAAACAATGGTGAAGGGTTAACAAATACCAATAACATGGCTTTCTATTGAGACGTGATATATAATGTCCAAATAAAACTCCAGACAGCCAGCCGGTGATCTGAGGCTGACGAAGAGAATAAGAGATCACGAACGAAAGCTAGCGTTAAAAACTATGCATTGCTGCTGACCAATGTGAATGTCAACACAATTATTATAAGGCCTTTACCAAAAAGGAAAATGTATCAAATGAAATATTATTCAATTCGTCAGAAGCATGCAAGAAGAGATGACTTTATGAATGATCCGTGTATGAAAAGTGAGACGAAGTTGAGCTGGTAAGTCGTTTGTAAGGAGTTTGATATGTTAACTGTTTGTGCGATACAACAGGCCATCCTTGATCTTGACAAGTTTACCTAAAGATGTACGTCTCAATTTGAAATTTACATGGTCTGGCATGTGGTAATAACACTGATGACAGAATAATTGATGAAAATAACACAACTTGCGCCTGGTCTATTATCACGGGTGTCTGTCCAATTTCTGTTTGTCATTCTTTATTTACCAACTGCTTATTACATAGATGAGTGACCCTTTATAACGATGTAAAGTCATATAGAATTGGTATACCGAGTTCAGCATGTCACCCTATCCGTTAGTGAGACGTTTCATTGTCTTAATACTAGCACATGTAATAATTTAGGATTGGTAATTTTGAAATGGATTGGTACGTTATTTTGGCCATTTCACAAACTAATAGACTGAGTATAGAGTATACTGTAATAAAAGCTCTTAACATGCTTGCGTCAAAGTCATTATTATAGAAGCCCAAAAATGCCAATTTTTGAAATTATAAATTCAAAATGCCCAGTTGAAAATTTAAGTCCTTCAGTTGAAAATCCAAGATTTAAAGATATTAAGCTGAAAATTCAAGATATTAAATTGTGAGGGGGAGGGGGGGGGGGGGTAGCGGGTAAATCTTGATGCCTAATGATAAGTCATTAAGAGTAATGTCCGCTGAACCAGGCAGGCATGGGGTAATTGAAAAATGTAGTTTTAATTGACTGTAATTAATTACACAATTTGCTGTAATGAAATGTAATTTTTAATTGAAGTATTTTTCATTTACAAATAGTTGTAATTCAATTAATTACATCATCAAAAACACATGTAATTTCAATTACATTACAATTACCTTTCAATTACTTTGGTCAAATTTTGAATATAGATACCAGTAAAATAAGGTACACAAGTAGAAATAATGCACTCTGCTGAAAACTTATTTGAAATTGTACACAAAGAAAGGAAGAAATAAATAAACAAAAAAGATAAATTGAATAGATATACATTTATCCTTAGTGAAGAAATCTGATAGAATATTCAACATATGAATAACCCCATTTCATAATTGTTCAATAATTTTGCAATTATAGTGTTGTTTTGTTGTCAACAATTTGCCATAGAGTGTCAGGTGGTTTTACTGATTAATCCAAGCCCTCTGATCACATGCATAACTGACTATGATAATACAGGTGACAATTATCAACTATCAAATTCCTGTGAAAATAAATTAGTGCTTAACGAGTATTTATCAGCTGTGTGGTTCAGCAAATCTTCAATTAAAAACACCACTGTTTGGCTAGATAGTTAATAGGTAGAAGATAAAGAAATGTCATTTACAAATATTCTGAAACGATTTGAAGTTCCTGGTTTTGGAAACTTTATTTATCAATCTACCGATACTGCACACACTCATAACTAAACATCATGACTGTGGGTGGTAGTGGCAACTCGCACAGAGCAAGGGTACATAACACTCAACATTTAAATAAAAGAGTTAAACTATTTACAATAACCATATTGTATGTTGACACAAGTTTGTGCAGCAAATAAGTTCAAGTCTTAAAATTTAGACTTAATATCCTCAACTGTTGCCAAGGATATTGTACTATTAGACCATAGGGTTATGGTCCTTGAATAAAGGAATATTGAAGGGCATCAGAATAAGATAAATGTCTCTTAGATATACTGTTAAAGGTGGGAAGAGGATGACCTTGTAGTTTTAGGGGCATGGCCAGGGGATAGGTACTTGTTTTTATCAATATAGACCAAACCATGGTAAACTTTGTAAACTAAACTATTGAATTCTGTGTGATGTTGCAGGGTTGGCTGAGAAAGGCCCTCCCAACATGTTCCCTTATATGACTCTTGTACCTTTAGCGCTTGTTGTTTAGCCGCAGTCCTCTGTATCATTTCTAACCTATTCTAGTCAGTTTGGTAGTATGGACTAACATACTCTAACTGGGGTCTGGCGAGTGTTTTATCATAGTGCTTTTGGTAGCTTTTTATGTAAAAGCTTAATTCCTTGTTATACTTAAAAGCTAAGTGTGTGAGATTTGGCTAAAGTGAAACGCTTTCATTTCATATATAACTTTCAACTTTGAAATAAATTAAAAAACATAAAGTAATTTGTAATTTGATTAATTACAGTTGTGATTAAATTGTAATTTTATTAATTTCATTTAAAAACTTGTGTAATGTAATTGTAATTCAATTGAAGACTTTGTTAATGTAATTGTAATTTAATTAATTACATTTCAATGTAACTGACCCCATGCCTGGAATCAGGAGAGGTAAATCTTGGCGTATTATAGTTGGTCAGCTAGAGTGACGTACCTTGAAACAGGGCAGCTAAATCTTAGCATCTTAAAAAGGTTAGTCAAAGTGATGTATTCTGAACTAGACCTAGGCTAAATCTTAACTTCTTAAAACAAGTCAAGAAGAGTGACATCCCCTGGCACAGGAGAGATGAGTGTTGATGTATTAAAATAAGTCAATAAAAAAGTTGTCCCATGAAACAGGGGGAAGTAAAGCTTATAAGTATAAGCCTTATAATAAGTTAGTAAGAGTGGTGTCCCTCAAACCAGGAGAGGAAACTTTTGACGAATTATAATTAGTCAGTAAGAGTGATGTTCCCTGAAACAGGAAAGGTAAATCTTGACGTCCTAATAAGTTAGTAAAAGTGAATTTTGACGTCCTAAACATTCAAGATATTAAGTTGAAAGTGCAAGGTTTAAGTTAAAAAATTCAAGATGTTAACTTTGTTTTATGAAAAATTCAATAAAAAAGACAAACAAAGAGGCACTATTGGGCTTCCGCAGATTTTGCCTTCGGGACCAGTGCAGATTATATAAACTTTCTTTGCATTGCATAGATATGTAATTCAATCATGTTGTGGTATGTCCGTAATTTTAATGAGTGCCCCTTTGTACATATAACTGTTTAAATTGTTTAAATTGAAAGATGGAAAAGTTCTGTTTTACAATTCAATGAGATAGAATACCTGTTTCCCATGTTCATGTTAATAACTGTAATTGTGATTGCGATATATAATTATAATGATAATAATAAAAAAACTACTACTAATAATAATTATAATAATAAAATCTTTATTTCATTAAGGTTACATATCAGACATACAATGATAACATGTAAATCAAAATACATCTTATTTTCATATGGCCGTAAACAATTAAAAAGAAGAATTAAAATGCAGCAACAACAACATACCGTCGATTAATAAATATGAAACAAATTATGATTTTGCTAGTTAAACATTTCAATTGAACAAGCATATTTTTATTAGTCTATTTGTTTGGCAAAGTTAGATATGACAAAAGTAACACAAAAATTGTTGAAATTGTTTAAACTTTCTTGTGGTACGCTATTGATTTCACTATAAAACAAGATAAACATTCACTGCTTTATCCGACAAGTATCCATGCTGCACGGCCTCAAGTCTTCCATAAAACAAAGAGACGTTACACTCAACCAAAGTATACACCTAAAAGAAATCTTTTTTTTGCAGAAAATCAAAGACTGATATTTGACATTCCACCAAAAGTTATATTGAAAGGTACCAAACCCAATAGTCCGCAGAGCGCTGTAAACGTTACCCCAATATTCAAAAGTCTCAGAATAACCAATCTGTCAATAATTTGCGCTTGTAAATAATCATGTAACACAGACAAGCATTTACGATTCGCTAATCCAAGTGATCCACATAAACATTCTGACCAAGTGGCATGATTTTTGGGTTGTTAATGTCCCCCATATTGAAAATCGACCTATATTTTATCAAGGCAGTCATTCTGACCAAGGTTCTTAAAGATCCAATGAAAAATGCATTCTCTATTTCATACACAAAGTTTTTCTTTGATTTGTCTCCGTGATCTAGTTTTTGACCCAAGATAACCCATATTTAAACTCGACCTAAATTTTATCAATACTATTATATCTTTTTCATGAAGATCCAATAAAAAATGCGATTTCTATTGTATACACAAGATTTTTCTATGGTTTGACCCCGTCACCTAGCTTCAGACCTCAGATAACCTATTATTGGTCTATATCACAGATAAACACATAAATTGCTACGGTTGTCTATGCTCCCTCTGCAATAATTGCATATTTTTGTATTAAAGCGTACATAAATTACACGTCTTAGCAATTTTTGACAGCCCTTGTAATGATGACTTTGAAGTAAGTAGGAGACATTTCAAACCATCATTTATCTGATATTATTTATCTGACAGCGCTTCAGAAGAAATACAAGATAAAACAATTGAAGCAATTAAAGGGCAGCTACAAAATTTACCTTTTAGCATGAAGATGAGCATGTGTTAAGCCCCCTGAACTAAATTGTTAGCGCTGCAGGAATCTATTTTTGAACATGATATAAATAGCAACGTAGATTAATCGTTTATGTTATCAGTTGAGTACTGTTAGCGAAAATAATTACGACATTTAAACGAGATCTAGCCGCCGAGTATTAACGTATTTGTCCGAGCAACCAGTTCTTTGTCTGATTTGTATCATGACCAATCACATATACTACTCTATTGCAACTATGCTCTATTTCAGATAGAGTAGTTTTACGTTTCCTCCCCGTTGACCGTGTATTTTGTATCATACTTTAGTTTTGTCTAATGTAGAATGATGCAATGTCAATAGGAATACAAGCTGTATCTTAAGGAGTTTTTTTAAACGATTGCGGAAGGATTTTTACGATTTCACAATCATCACTTTCTTTTGCCACAACTGCAAAAAACTTATATGTTCTTTTTATTTTTCTGCTAACCTGATTAATTAGCTAATTCAAGGAGCACAGGGATTGTCTGAAGTCCCTGGTGTGTCTGTCATTTGTCAACATTTACCTTGTGAACACTTAAGTGGTCTCATTTCATAAGCAATCATCATGAAAATAATCAGAAAAAACGTGCCTTGATGAACTCCATGTTGAGTTTGAAACGTGATCGCGCGGCATTAAAACTATGTTTTATGGTCAAGTCATTTAAGAAAACTGTGAATAATGTAAAAGTTGAATTTTGTATTTTATTTTCAGGATAGTTTGTCGGTAAAAAAGTTTGTCCTAATATAGTTAATTTTTAATCTGCATTGTATACCTTACCTGTCGTCTTTTCTTAATGTTGAGGATTAATTCATCTGCGTGTAACTCAGTGTTGTCGTTGATGCTGTAAAGGGCAACTATATATATCTTATCTATTGATTAGCCCTAGGTTGATTATGTCTCCCCTCAAAATAATGGGGGAGAGACTTATTGTTTTAGTCGAGTTGCCTGTCTATCTGTGTGTCCGCCCATCAGTCCGACCGGCCGTCCGTCCGTCACAAATTGTGTCTGCTCCATATCTCTTGAACCCCTTGAATGATTTCAAAATAACTGACCTTTGACCAGTTGACCTCAAAATCAAAATAGGTCATTTATTTGCCATTACTAACCAACCTTCTAAGTTTGAGGAACGTAGGCAAAGGCGTTCTTTAGCCATTGATTAATCAAAGTTTGGTCTACCGACCGACATATGCAAACCAATACCCCTCCATCGTCGAGGCATAATTAGAGCTGGTAACTGGGTCAGATAGAATTGATAACTTCAAATGGAATTGATCACTAAGTAACATGGCCAAATAACAAAATTTTACATAGTGAGCACACTCCAAATGTAACATTTTGAACTCATATCTTTTTCTGGAAAATTTAGTCATGTGTGTTGAGAAAGTAGACTCTCTATAGTCCACATTTTTGTACCATTCATCGCTTTAGGTTTGGTTTCAAACTTGTTCCAAGTGGGTCAAAAGTGAAATATAAAGATTAAACGAAAGGAAAACATAATGAACAATCAAGAAGCTGCATTTTAGCAAGGCAACGTAATTATATTGATACAGGATTTTATTGGAATCAGGTGTCATGTATAAAAAACAAACTGATCTCGTCTTTGTAGTAAATGTTTTTGTTGACTAAGGTGACCATTATACCGTTACAGGACCGTCTTGGTCCTCGTTCTAACTCTTTGACTTTTAAAGTTAATTTACTTTGAGTCCTTAGTTATTTTGAAGATTTAGCATTAACCTTACACCTCTTATTCCCAAACGTTTTGTTTCGTCTTCACTTACACTATATTAATTAAAATATTTTGCTTTTTCAAAGTCTTTCTGTACTGTAATTATTTTACACAAATGTTCTTCGAGTGACCCTCTGCCTAAATTGCTCAAACCGTTGTGTTCCGTTGCACAGGAAGGTCGGCAATCCTAAAAATAGACACATATTTAAACGACATCTTCTCTTACACGGCTTTTCCGATTTTGAAATGATTTCACAGAAATGATTATCAAGTGACCATCGTTAATACTGCCCAGACAGTTCCCCTCCGTTACACAAGATGGCTACCAGGGCTAAACAGTAAAAGGTTTAAAGCGATATCTCCAAAACAGCTGGTCTTATTTTGAATTAATTTCAAACAAATGTTCCTAGGGTGACTCTCTACGACTGGTTCGATTCTAACATTTGAATTTATTGTTTGTCCTTTTGAGTAGTTGTGTTCAGGTGCGATATAGGGTCACCATGGCCCTATTATTTTTGCTAAACTCAACTTAATCGATACTTTTAAACTAGATCACATGAATTTAAAAAGTGAAACCACAAGAAAACTTGTGATGATTAAGTACCTAATCATGATTAGAAACTGTCAAATAATTGTCTTATTCATCTCTATGACAACATGAGACAGGGTCACAGGTGTGAAACTAGGTCACCAGGTCAATTAACAGATAAAAACATACATTTTATTTATTTAGACTAAAAGCGTGACAGACTGTTTTATTGATGAACTATGATTGTAACAAGAGTTGTTTTGAAACCATGTATACCAACCTGAGCACCGCAGCCAATTAGCCAGTTCTGATGAAGCTCACTGTGACTTTGACCGGTTAAGCTGAAACTCGATTGGGGCCATCTATTGATAATCATGACCAACCTACATAGAAAGCTTAAGGACACTAGACGAAAGTGTTCTCTAGTTATTGACGGGACAAGTTCTTTCTTGCTGAAGATCTCCGAGACTTTGTTCTTTGACCTGTTGACCTTAACATCGATAGGGGTCATCTATCAGTGATGACACACCTACCTACGCTGATTTAGGTCACTAGGTAAACTCGTTATCTAGTTTTTGATTGGACAAGTCCTTCGGTCACCGTGACCTTAACCTTCGACGTGAAAACCTCTAAATCGATTGGGGGCATCTACCTATCACGACCAATCTACCTACAGAATTTGAGGAAACAAGCCAGTGAAAATTTATCTAGTTATTAATCGGTCAAATTTGTGTGCTGCATGTGACTGTGATCGTGATGTTTGACTCCCAAAATTGATAGAGCAGTGGCCACTATCAATTTTGAAGTCAACAGGTCAAAGGTCATGACCAACCTATGTACATTGTTTGTGGATATTAAACCAAAGTATTCTCTTGTTATTGGTCGGACCAGTGTTTTCTGTTAAAGGTCACTGTGACTTTGACTTGTGGTCGGTTGACCTCAAAATCAATAGAGGTCATTTATTTGTCATTACCAACCAAGTTTGAGAAGCGGAGACCAACGCATTCTTTAGTTATTGATTGGTCAAAGTTTGTTCTACCGACCGACATTTGCAAACCAACATCATTCTATCGTCGAGGCATAATTAGAGCTGGTGACTGAGTCAAAAGGAATTTGTAACTTCAAATGGAATTGATCACTCAGTCATATGTCTAAATATCAGAAAAGAAACATAGTCACAAACCCGATATCACATTTTGAACCTAATCATTAGGAATCTTTATCTTTTACTGGGAAACTTGGTCAGGTTGGTTGAGAAAGTTGGTCCTGAGATCAGAAATTGGAAAACTTCTTTGACTTTCTATAGTCAACATTTTGTTACAAATCATCATACGGTTTTATCAGATTATTTAATGTGATGAACTGATGGTCTGGTCTTAAACGTGTTCCAATTGGTATAAAACTAGGTCTTACGATTAAATCAAAGGAAAGCTTTACGAACAACCAAGAAGTCTCATTTAGGCAAGCGAACTTAAGTATTCATAAACTAATTTATTTAAGGTCGAATGTGAAACAAGTTATTCAACTTATATCAATCATTCTCGACACCTCATTCCTGATGATATCCATCGTGAGGTTATGAGAGAAGGGATGCTAGTTTCTCTTTTCATGTAACTACTAAATGAGTACAGGATTTTCATTGGGATCAGGTGTCCTGTGCTAGCATTGCAGGTATAATTTGAGTTGTAAATGTTCTTTGTTGACAAAGGTGACAATCGTTAAGATGTCAGTATAGGACCGTCTTGATACTCTTACTTACTCTTGGACCATGTACGTTCATTTATTTAGAGTCTTTATTTATTTTGAAGATTTTTCATTTATCTTGCGCCTCTTGTTCTCGAACGTTCTGTTTCATCTTCACTTCTCCACCATGGACACTTACTCTCTTTCTATTCAATGTTTTTACTTTTATCTTCCAGGGTACTTGCTGCAGCTTTATTTTTAGCATTGAATGAAGTTATGTTCATTTAAAGGTCCAATGGTAAGCCCTTAATGGGTATCATTTTCAGCAAGTATTATCATATATTGTATCTTATTATTGGCTAAATCATGTTAAATAATTCAGACATCTACAAGATTGAAGTGTCACTTTTGGGACACTGCAGATATATAAACATTTCATTTTGACTGTTTTCAGCAAAACAGTAAAAGACCACCCACGATAGGTCTTTTTAGTTTCTATTTACTTTTGTAAATTATTTTACGTTGGTCGCTAGAAATTTGAGAAAACATTGATTGCCAATCATTATGTTTTTATGATATATTTTTAAAATAAAGTTTAATTTTTTTCTGATCCAACGTCTATTTCAACATCTGGCTTGTAAAAAAATACTGTCTTTGTAACGGGTATTTTTTATTTTATCTATTTAGCTTTTTATTGTTTTCTCTTCATAGAAAACACTTAGCACCTTTTCAATAGAATATTTACTATACAAGGAAAATCACATCAGCACTCGTTCGGAAATACTTCAAAATTAACAATAGCCAAATATTGAAAGTGGTCATTGAAATAAGACAATATCACAATAAAAGTGTTTCTACTTACTAGGTACTTAGTATTTGTATTGAAACACTATCCCAGCAAACAAATGACGTTGTATAGACGTTGGTTAGACGTTGGACCCCGACGTTGGATCAACGTCGGATTTTGGTTGGATTTGAAAGTTTTTTAGACGTCGGATTCTGACGTCGATACAACGTCGTGGTCTGACCATTTCCCAACGTAAATCCAACCATTTTCCAACATGAACCCAACGGTATTACGACCTGAATCCAACCATTTTCCAACCTAAACCCAACTGTATCACGACCTGAATCCAACCATTTTCCAACTTAAACCCAACTGTATTACGACCTGAATCCAACCATTTTCCAACTTAAATCCAACTTTATCATGACCTGAATCAAACTATTCCTAGTTCAAATTCAACAACTTCCAAATCAAAGTAACAAGTTTGCCAGCCATCCAATATCCTTAATAAACAACTTTCCCCCTATTGCAGACTTGAACCACAGCCCAAAAATAGACGAGTAGTTTGTTTATTAATCTCAGGTTAAAATGAACAACGTAAGTGTCAGTTCAGTACTAGATATATTTTATTAGTCATAGTCATAATCATTATTAGGCAGAGACATAAACAAAACCATGCATATCAAAACAAATAAACCTTTTGGTAAAAAGAAACAACAAAACACTTCAAAATAAAGTAAAATGTCTTTCTAAAATTATTAATTTAAATTTACAAATAGTAAGAAATGTAGGTACATGTAGTTTTAAGTATATTTAAATCATCTTTCAAGTCAGTCACAGTATAAGCAATTGAATTACGGTACTTTAAAGTACAAGCAACTAAAATCATGTTCTCAAGCAAGCAATGGATTAAATTTTAGCTAGTAGGCCTATATCACAATTTCAAACAACATAAAATCACTGTAACAATAAAGTATTGCTGGAATCAAAACCGCTATCAATCACAAAAGAGATCTTATAGAATTACACATTACAACAGGACAGTCAGTTTGATTTCTTATCAAATTATCTGTTTTCTTCAGTTTGATTTTTTTCGTCCACCACCATCTCTCCGATCTGGTGCAAAGATCTGGTGCATATTTCAAACAAATTTGGATTGAAGACGTTATGTCATGTTCTGTCAGCCCTTCCTTTACTTTTGTCTTCATTGCACTGGCTAAAATAAAAATCAAAGCTGATTAGAAACATATCTGATAATACATGTTAAACCTAAAAACAAAAAATAATAATAAAAAAAATTTAATACTTGAACATCATTTCCTCTCAGGTTGTTATTTGTCACTGAATCGAATGAATCTATTGGCTGAAAGTCATACCCAAAGGAAAGTTATTATTAATACAACAATTGTGTGGTTAGTTATTTATGATTACTCACTAGCAACTACTTTTCAATGTATGAAATGTTTCAGTTTCGACAGAGATTGTGTGCAACATCATAATCAATGTATCAAAATGTATTTTTACCGATTTCATGTCCATATGCAGAGATTGATGGAAGGAGAGCTTCTGTATAATGCCTTCAAGTAGAACTCTGCCATAAGTTCATTGGACAATAATCTGAAAATATAAAAAATGAAAAAGAGTTCAATACAATCTAAACAAGATATATGATCACTTATTAAAATCATCATAGTACATCAGTACAGAATGATATGGTTAAGCACACAAAACCAAATTTACATTTGAATAAACACTTGGATTACTTTTTATAAATTGAAATACTTAAAGATCAAAGATGAAAGCTGAATAATCACGTTTCCCGAATAGAATTTATTATACCATTAACCCAGATGCGAAGCCGAGAATAC
Organism: Saxidomus purpurata; assembly: GCA_022818135.1. Lineage (NCBI taxonomy): Eukaryota > Metazoa > Mollusca > Bivalvia > Venerida > Veneridae > Saxidomus > Saxidomus purpurata. The sequence goes on from JAFMSR010001680.1 coordinate 23,272, forward strand.
AGGTCGAATTTCCCACTACACTAATGATTAATTATGTATCGTATACATTTTTATATGCCCGTGTAGATTAAGTTGGAATGAATGCTACGTACTTCATGCAAAATGTTTACATATCATGCTTATCAAAAGATATAAGTAATTAAAAATATATTTGAAAAAAATATCATCTAAATTAATAGTAATGCTTATACGCGCATTGCGATAATGTAATGGTGGGGTATGGACAATTCTGTTTAATCGATCGTTACGTCAACAATGCATGGTCAAGCAAACAGGTATCGTTGGTACCTTTGTAGATAAATTATAAAGAAATCAAATCCATTTCATCTCTAACTTTTCAAAATGCTGGATAGCTTCTTTGTTCAACTATGATCGAAACTCCTTCGCCGGTAAGCTGTCTTTCACTTTCCGCCATTTGACTTGGAAAAGCTATAGATCTAGTTGTTGACATGCAATTCAAATATTCAAATTAGAATCTCATATTTCCAAGCACTTGAAGAGATGTGATAGCAAATTGAAGTTCAGTAATACGTTAGTGACTAAATGCCAGGTGAGCTTTTAAAAGTAAAATGGATACATCCGTTGAAATGCGCCACCTACAAACATATTTCCCGCATATATCCAGCGCCACCTATTGAAAATATTTAAAGGGCAAAAGGGGGGAGTAGTTTGATAATAAAAATTCACAAAAAGCTTCAACGCAGAGGCAGTTATCAATTAGATCACACGATTAAATAAAATAATTTCCGGGGATTACAGTCTTTTTAAATTACGACCTCAATCCGACGTCGTTCCAACGTCGAAACCGACGTATATAGAGGTCGGTGTTTTGACGTTGGATAGACGTCGGATTCAGGTCGCCGACGTCGTGACCAAAATCCAACGTTGATCCAACGTTGTACCGACGTCGCGTGTTTGCTGGGTATGTTATATCCTTTTATGTCCTTTCGTGATACGATACTTATAGTTCAAAACTGTTATTTTCCATTTATAAAAAAACACTATTTAATAAATTAAATGCGATGGTTGCGGCCGCTAATCGTGTTAGAAAAGCATTTTACAAAAAAATAACTCGTTTGAAGTTGAGCTTGTCGAACTTAAAACAAAAAAACGAATAGACATCAGTTAAATAAAACTATTGAAAACTTTAACTAAACATTCGTTGCATTAAGCAAATGACTTAAACAAACTTACTAAATTAAACATGTATCAAAGATGTCTGGTCATAATATACGGCATGTACAAACATTTTGAAGTCTCTTCAATATATACAATGCCATATTTAGGTTAGATTAGAAGTAGCGCTATAATTTAATATTATTTAGAATTATTAGTGGAAAAGTATTTGAAAAGAAAAGAGCCACATATCTCTCATAATTAAAGACCCTGATGACTTAAGCATGGTTATTTTACAACAAAGTCATTGTACTTTTATGTAATTAATCATTTACACTGTGATTAACTTCTAACTGAAATGGACAATATGATGTTATATTAGGCGTTTTCATCCGTAATATATTTACTATTTTATTGAATTTATATATATTATTATAACTATATATAAGAACAAGCGACAGAATTTAGAACATTTAAACCGATAAAAATCCTTAATTAAAAATATGACTATCTCAATAGTTTAGGTTATGGGATCCCAATGTAAATGACATTGTAATTATATTTAGACATATATTATCATTTTATCTTTCATTCTAATATGCCTACTAATATATTTCTATAGTCAGTAGCGAGTGCATAAATGTGATTAAAGCACCCGAAAAGGCAGGGAGTTTCGGACATGGGAGGCTCTTCGACTTTTCTAATTTACTCACGCAGAATATATGAAATATAAAAAATATCTGTATAAATACATCAGTCACAGAAATAGTTGTTTAGAACCTTAATATTATTTTGATTGCGTCAGTAAGCCTTTAAAATACCTTCTACATTTTCCTTTAAAAAGGGTATGAAAATTCAGGATTAACGTCATACAATGTTTTTTTATTTCGGGAGACAAACAATAAATGAAAACGTTGACGTCATCACACGTTATAACTTGTATAATATTGTTATGTATGATATCTTTGACTGTTGCCCAAATAGGAGTAAATTCTAACAGTCACTATTTATTCTATTTTCACATTACCGCTGAACTGAAAAGGTCCATAGTAGTCTTCATAAATTCGGCTTATAAGAATCG